>JAJJLH010002729.1:0-14503 GCA_023806865.1 Isotricha sp. YL-2021a | reverse complement strand
ATTGATAATGGCGAAAATGTTTGGATATTCTCAAACGAGATGAACTCGAATATCTTATCAAACTGGTTAACATTAAGTTTGGCAGGTACTGGAAACCTTAAACAGTATGAGAACAGTTATACTGGTGAACCATTCTACAAACTTCCTTTGGAAACAAAAAAGAAAATAAGAGATTATTACGAGGGGCAGTTGTTTATCTACAAAGATGATGCCCCGAATGATGAAGACTCACTCTTTATCAGTATGGAAGAATGTGTTCGTAAATATGGTGTAAGAACTCTGATAATTGATAACTTGATGTGTATTGCGCTTAACAACGAAGCCAATGATAAATATGATGCACAGACAGTATTCTTTAGAAGACTCATTAAGTTCGCAAAGAAGTACAATGTGGCGATCATCATTGTTTGTCATCCGAAGAAACTTCCTAATGGTGTTAAAGAAGTTGATATGTATGACATAAGCGGTTCTTCAAACATCATTAACCTTACTCATCTATCTTTTGCTTTAAGACGAGTAAGCAAGAAAGAGAAAGAAGATGCGAAGTGCTGGTATGCGAAGTATGATGTAATGCTTTCAATTATCAAGGACAGAATACAAGGCCGTAATGGAACTGAAATTCCATTCTATTATGACAATCCGTCACGTAGGTTTTATACAACACTTGAAGAATACAGAAGAAACTTTAAGTGGGACGAAGATGAAGCCAACAGTGATTTGCCAGTACCTGAGAAATTAGTTGATTATGCTGAAGAAATATATGGAGATAAACAAGATGTTTAATGAGGGAATGAAAATAAAAGTTTTTGAAAACACAAACATTGATGCCTATAAAGATTTGATTAAGGATATGGGCTTCAGATGTAAACTTAAAGGGGAGTATCTCATTGTAGGTGCTCCCTACAAGAGACAACACAAGCTCGCCATAGGCAAAAGCATAAAAGAAGCACGATTAAACAGTGGTTTAACTGTTGAAGAAGTTGCAAAGAAAGTAAACGTGCTTTATGAAACAGTTTGTAACTGGGAAATCGGAGAGTCAATACCGAATGAAACAAACAGAGAGAAACTTAATGCCGCGATCGGCTGGAAAGGAATTGAAAATGTCAATTGATAACTTGTATTGGAATGATGACGATATTCCAAACCCTGATATGTGTAACAACTGCACTCATAACAAATTTCTTTATACAAAACCAGACGGAACAAAAGTATGGGAGTGCGACACACACGAATGTGAATACGAGGAGAAAAAAGAATGAGATATATAATTTGTTATAGACTTCATAGAAAAAATGCAAGAAGAAAAGAGTGTTGCAGAAGAGATTTTGAAAGAGAAAAAGATGCCCTGAATTATTTCGAAAACTACTGCAAATACGATAAGAACAAAGATGTCAGAGACTTTGAGTTGCTTACCGGCGATTGGAAACACATTGCTTATTACAATGCAAACGGTTTAGACACAACAAATTACGACTTCTTAAATAAGTATAAACCTATTGATAAGTATAAAGGCTCTGACGAGATACTTAAACTTTATTACGGAATGTCTGAGTCAATGCAGAAAGCAGTTAAAGATATTATGATTGTAACGCAAGAGCAGAAAGGAGAATGAGTATGAACTTTGTAAGCGCAGCAGACTTCGAAAAGTCTGTAAAAGAATTGCTTGAAGATAATACTTATATTTCAAACGGAGTTGAAAAAGAAAGAGATTGTGAAAACTTCCATAAACAAACAGACGATTTAATGATAAGGACATTGAGGAGTCTGGGGTATGATGCAGGTTTGAACATCATGGAGAAAGTTCCGAGATACTATTCAAAGGAGAATTGATTATGCGTAATAACATAGCAGATGAGATTGATGAATTGCTTGACGGCACTGTTAAACTTGTTACTAACAAATATATTGTGTATGACAGAGAATGGCTTGAAGAAAACATAGAGGAAGAAATTGAATTAATTAAAGGCCATAAAGAAAAACGAGAAAAGGGAATTGATCCATTCAACAAAAGTACATTTGATGAATATGTTAAGTCATTAACAAGAGATGATGACAAGCGATTATATTCAATGTTTAACAAATTTAAGCAACAGAACGGATGTATCGGATGCAAAGAAAGAAATTGTAATGGTTTTAGTAGAAGTTGCTTTAAATTTGTAGATTATCTGGATAGTGAATATAGCAAAATATTCAACAAGGCCAGACAGAATTCAACATGGTGCAGAGGTTGTCCAAACCAATGCGATAGGGTAACGGAAGCAATGAACTGTGACAAGTTTATTATAATGCTGAATGACGAGGTGATTAAGCATGAAAGCAGAATGGATTAAGTATTTTAACTTTTCAACAGAACAAACTTACGACAGACCTTGTTGCCCGTTATGTTCTGATAAATATGAACCTACACCGATTGTTTACAAAAATGGTCATTATGTCTGTCTTAATTGCGGACAAAAAGCCGAACTTGATAGAAAGCAAAAGAAATGGATTGATGATATGCGCCGCACCAAAACAGATGTTGATAAGTGTATGGTATGTGGTTCTTATAATTTTATCGTCAAGAAACGGCGTGATCCTGTTACAAGAAAGTGGAGAGTTTGCTCCGGTAAATGTTCAAATTGCGGTTGTACCATGATAATTTAAAAGGTGAGTTATGATATTGACAATTAATATACCAAAAAGAAACAAAGTAACAAATGGCGACATGATTAAGGCTATATTCCCAAATGCAAAAATAAACATTGACGGTTTTATAGTTGAGTTCGAGTTAGAAGAATTTGGGTTTTATGTTGAAGAACACTGGTGGAACGCACCATATGAGTTAAAGGAGAAAACAAATGACAGATGAAAGAGTGATTGAAATATTACAAGAAATAAAAGACAAAATAGATACACCAAACAGAGGGACTTGTGATTATTTTATCGTAGATCAAATTGAAAACATTGTTAAAAGAGAATTATCCGAACTGAAAGGAGAACGGGAATGAAGATACACTACAATAAAGAATTTAACTGTTTTGAAACAACAGAATGTCAAAAGACGGACAGTATTGAATTAGACGGAGTAAAACTTATTCCCATAACAGAACTTGAAAAGATAAAGTCAAAGATAAATTTAGAAGATGTTGATTGCCAATATGAAGAAGATTATATGTATAGTAGTGGGTTACAAAAAGCAATAGAAATAATAGATGAAGAAATATCCGAATTGAAAGGAGAATAAAGAATGAATATGAATACAATTATGCAAGAACTCTATAAAAAGATAAAACTTATGGACAGAAAGCGATTTAATAAACTGTTAGAAGAATTACACGATATGTACGACAGAACCCATAAAGATAAAGACATTGACCCAGATGAATATTTTGATTGGGGTATTGAATCTCGATTTGGTTAAGGAGAATAAGGAATGAATCTTGAAGATTTTGATAAACTGGTTGGTTTATTAGATTACCCGCCATATGCATTCATCAATACAGAACTGCCAAAACAAATTAAACTTCCTGACAATTTTTATATTGTGCCAGAACATAGTAAAGAATGGTATAAATGGTTCAGAAAAGAACAGATAAGGAGAATGAAGAATGAAAACAGATAATTATGATAGGTTAATATGCACACAAGCCAAAGAATTATTTAAACTTTGTTTCTTTTATACGGAAGAAAATCTTGAATTGTTTAGTCTTGCTGAATTAAGAGAAATTTCAGATATATGCAAAGACATTTCAAAAAGAGTAGATGATATTATGGGTGATAGACGAAAACATTGGTATAATAAAAAGGAGAATAAACAATGAGTGGTGGAAGCTATAATTATATTTATTGCAGATTAGAAGAAGAATGTCAGGGGCAAATGCACGATTCTGAAATGAATATGCTTATTGATGATTTGTGTAAAGTTTTACACGATTTAGAGTGGTGGCAGAGCGGTGATTATTCAGAAGAACAATACAGAGAGACTGTTGCTAAATTCAAAAAGAAATGGTTTAAAGGCGACAGAAAACAGATAGCCAAAGAGTATATTGATTCACAGGTTGGAATGATACAAAGAGAACTCTATAATCTATTTGAAATATCCGAACTGAAAGTAGAATAAAGAATGACAGATGGAAGAATGTGAGGTGATGCTAATGTATGAAAGTCCTATAAATATAATTAGCCAAATGGTTGATGAACACATTAAAGAAATACATAAACAAGAAGAAACAGCAGTAATGATGGAAATCACAAGAAAGATAGGTGTTGATGTTGATAAGGATGAACTTATTCGGGCATTGAATTATGACAGAAATCAATATGAAAAAGGCTTTTTTGATGGCATGATGTCTGGAAGGAACGAAGTTGAAAGCAAATTGGTACACCTAAGCAACAATCATTACATAGGTTCTGAATATCTAAATAGGCTTGAGGCACAGGACGCAGATAGTGATTATAAGGAATTTATCAAAAAGAGATTATGTAATGACATCGGTCAATATCTATATGACAACAATCTTGTATCATTTACAGAATCAAAAGGGTTTGACGGTGTCACCATTATAAGAGCAGATGTAAAGGTTTATGATGAAAGGAAGAACGAATGTTAACAGTAACTTACGATAATTCAGATAAAGATTTATCTGCTATTTGTGTTATGCAAGTAGATGAAAATGCAAAGTACAAATGCTTAAAAATGGAAATAGGCGAACAAGCAGAGTTATTATATAAGGCGTTAACAGACCAGAGTTTTAAGATCACTGGATTGAAAGGAGAACAAAATGACAGTAAGAGCTAAAGAAGAAGTGAAAGCATATGTCGAAGGATATAATGCTTGTTATGAACAGTTTTGCAAAGAGTTACTCTCAAGAGGTTCAGGCATTAACAAAGCAATCGACAAAATGGCAATAATGAAAACAGCCATCAATTCTGTTTTGCTAACAAAAGAAAAAACAAACGGAGATATGATTAAAGATATGTTTCCTAATATAGAATTAGAACACATAGAAGACATAATCAATGTTTATTCATTATGTGAACACAGCGTAACCTTTGACACAGATTGGTGGAATAGCCCTTATAAATAAAAGAATATATGAAAGCAGAGGTGAGAATAATGAGTAAAGCAATAGCGCATTTCACAAATGGCGAAACATGGGTTTTCGAAGATGTAATTGATTACCATACTGGATATTTAAAGTCTGGTAAATATGTTGCAGACCTTTCAGGATCACCATTCATTAGTATAATCGCAAAAGATAATGAATATCTTTTCCCATATACGAGCATTTTATACGTTGAATTTGAAAGAGAAGAAAGAAAAAAATTGGAATTTGTAAAGGAGTATCATTAACATGAGAATGCTAAAAAACTGTCCTAATTGTGGTGGCATACTTGATGATGAAGGTAGGTGTATGTACTGCAAATCAAAAGTATATGACCTGACAGGAATAAATATCGACCTCGAAAACAGAGATGTGGTATTGTTTAAAATAAAGCAGAACGGATATGACGTAATTATGAAAGGTTATCCGACAAGTGTAAACTTAAGCATGGAACCTGAATACACTGATGTATATGGCGGTTTAAATACACCATTAGCAAGATTTCGAACCGGTACAAATATGACTTGCAATATGGAATTTCAAATTATAGCCGATTTGAATGAGAATAACGATATGGTTGAAATAAGGAGTAAAGAATATGAAGACACGATATAACGAACTTTTTAAAAATGAAAATGGAAAGTATGTTGCAAATTTTAACCCCGAACGAACTTTTTCTTTTACTGTTGAAAATGCAACCATAGACACAAGTCTGTTTGAGCAGAAACCGAGTGTAACTTTCAACTCACCTAAATACACGTCTGTCGATACTGTTGAAGAAATATTGACGAGAAGACTTAGAGAATTAGAAGACAAAGTGAACAGAACAGTATCGCTTGTACATAACTGTCAGAGATGTGGTGCATCGCTCGAAGTTGACGAGCATAAGTCGATTTTCTGTTGTAAGTATTGCGGCGCAACGTACTTGCTGGGTTCTGTCCAGCCTAATAGCGTTTATAATTAAGGAGTGGATATGGAAAAATTAAACGGATTACACATTGTTAATGCCATGTTAGATTGTGATAATCTTTCAACAGAAGAATTATCCAAGGCTATCAATCTTACATATAATGCTTGCGATACAGTTAATGACATAATAAGGATTCTCGATAGCAAAAAATATTCTGATAAAGCAAAACTTATTTATATAAAAGAAGTCATTGAATATTATTGGGGCAATGCCAATAAACCCAAAATAGGGCAGAGAGTAGTCATTAGCGGAACTGAATATGATATAGTTGCCGTAAGTCCTGAGCCTTATATAGAGTTCGATGACGGAAGTAAACATTATGCTATGACAGTTCAGAAAGTTGGCGGAGATCAAAACGATGTTTTATACATAAACGATGCACAAGTAGATAAGGAGTAAATAATATGGACAATATTGAAATCTCTTTTACAAAAGAAGAACTTAAATTGTTGGAAACACTTGTAGTAGATTATGCCGAGTCTCTTGACAATAATGATCCTAATACATTAAACAAACTTTTAATTGCTACAGAATGTTCTTCAAAGATACGAAAGGCAACAAAGACACCTTGTCCTCTTGTCTCTCATTGCCAAAGCAGAACGGCACCTTGCTTCGTGAGGGAGCCGGACGATGGTTGTTATTACTACAGATACTTTAAAGATTTAATTAATCGCAAAGAAGGAGATAAACATGAATAAGTGGAATGTAAATCAGTTTCCAAGAGGTTCATCAAAATCTTTGCTTAATGTAGCCTATGAAAGATATGTTGAATCACTTCATTGGTCATTTTATTTTCGATATTATCACATTATAAATAACAAAAGATGTATGACAGATGTAAAATTTTATAAATGGCTTGTGACACATCATCTTATTGAAATAGGGTATGTAGAACAGGCAGCATGGGATTTTGAAACTGCATTAAAGAGATTTTTCGGAGAGGAGTAAATGATATGGCTAAAAGAATGACAAAGCAGGAAGCACTGGACAGAATTAAAGACATATTTAATAAAAACCGTTGGGAATTTATAGATCAAATTGACAAAGATGCCATTAAAATTGCATACAAAGTATTAGAAGAAAGGGTCGATGAAGAGAAAGCCAGAATAGAATATGAACCTGACATGGACAGGTGCCATTTAATCCAAACCACACATTATGTTGACACAAATGAAGATGCAAATATCTATCTGTATAACGGGGTAAGAATTATTGAAAGGTATAAAACCTCTCCAATAAGATACGAAGTTTTTTGCGGTAAAGCACCTTACGTATATTTAGATTTATATGATGCTTGTAAGTTCATAGAAAACAGTATAACATTACACGGAGAATAACATGGAAGAATTCAAAGAATTTGACTTGGCAAATACAGAAGATTTAAACAAATGTGAAGAATTGCTATTAAGCAAAATGAGTTTTTTAAAAAAATATGGTAAAGATTTATTCTTTGCCGACTATATGAATTCAATGTCGATGGTTATGAATGAAATGAAAGAGCTGGAACAAAGAAGACAAGAAGAAGAGAGAAAAAGAAGAAGCGAGCAATATAAGAGATTAAAAGGAGAATGATATGACAACAATAAATTCCTTTTCGTTAGAAGATTTACAAGTCAAACTTAACGAATTGCATGATTGTATGTACAGTCTGTTTTACTGCGAAGGTGATTTGACAGAAGAACAAATAGAACAGATAAAAAAAGATTTTCCGGTCAGCGACATTTACCCGACTAAAGACGCACCACAAGGACAAATGTTTATAATTCAAAACAAAGATTTTAATCCAGTAGTCAGTATGGAATTTAAGGCCGAAGATTATGGTTTGACTAATACGGTTGAAGCATATTTTGAGGAAGCAAACAAGAGGCTGTCTATCAAATATCCGCCAGACACTGACTTTTTTGGTAAGAAGAAATATGAATTGTTTGATGATTTATGTGAAGTAATGGATAACATTCCAGATGAATATTGGGAAGAACGATTTAAAGAGTGGAGTTCGAAATTAGCACCAGCAAAGGAGAAATAATATGTCTGAAATGATAAGGGTCGTGAAAATCTGTCAATTAAATATATTCCCCGATAAAGAATATAATCGGGACAGTAATTGTGTTCTTGAAGGAACTTTTACAGAGAATGTGAAAGTAACGCTTGAAATTGGAGAACATAAAATCGAAATGCCAAATTGTGTTGTAGATGTTTATAGCCCAGTATATGACATCACAGACAAACTTGAGCATACAGGTTATGGCATTGTTGATATGGAAAAGGTAAAAGCAAATAAAGGCGAACATATTTACACAATCACGAAGGGGTAAATGATATGGCACTTAATGTCGGAGATAAAATTAAAATCGTTCCGCACGGTAACGAGGTTTGGGAGATAGTAGAGATTAATTCTTATAATGGAATATATCAGCCAAATGTAATCACTTTAAAAAAAGAAGATATTGTAATTGGTGTTTCAACACAAAGTGTAATAGAAATCATTAAAGAGGAGTAAATAATATGGAAAAACTAAGCGGTCTTAAAATTGTTGATATTCTAATTGATGCTGACAGGTATTCAGAAGAAGAACTTTCGAAGGCTTGTTTTCTAACATATAATGCTTTTGATACCGTAAATGATGTGGTCAAAATTGTTGAAAGCGATGAGTATTCTGACCATACAAAAATAAAATATATAGAAGATATTATTAATCTTTATTGGAAAGACCTCATAAATATTAGGGGAGAGGTCATAGAAGATAATATACGAGGTAACAGAAGCAAGCAGATTGAGGTGATTACCAATGAATAATTTAATCTTTATAAATAAAAAAGAATATTATAGTGATGGGGGCTCTTACGGTCAGACAGGGGAAATACAATTAAACCCCAACACAACAATAAAAGATTTTATTCATCTTATGGGGAAGAACGCAGAAGAGAATCAAGAAGGAATACTCAAGATAAGCAGCGGTGCACGATTTATAACAATTCGTCATAACGAGGCAGGTTTGCTTGACAATATCCCCGATAAATATCTCAATGCACTTATAACTAAGGCTCAATTCGATTATTGTGATGAAACTTTTGATTATTTTGTTGATGTTAAACCTGAGCCTGAAAACCATACAAAAAATAATTCCAGTATGAATTTAATCTTTCAGAACTATCACAAACACACTTACTATTCAAATGTAAAGGTTTCAGACTCTGCCACATCATACGAAGATTACTGTAAGAGAGCAGTTGAATTAGATCATGGAATTATATGTTCTCTTGAACATGGTTGGCAGGGCCGCTATATCGAATGTCATCAATTAGCAGAGAAGTACGGGCTTAAATTTGTATTCGGTACTGAAGCGTACTGGGTTAAAGACAGATTTGCTCTCGATGAAAATGGACACAAAGATGGTTCAAACTGTCATATCTGTATTCTTGCAAAGAATGAAAACGGAAGACAAGCCATTAACGAAATACTTTCAAAATAAATTTATATTTTAGAAATAATTATATTATATTCATTATTAATAATATTTGCATAAAACTTTTTATTTTTAATGATTATTAAATATATATTTATTAATAATTCATTAATAATTAAAGTAAATATTTAAAATAAACCAATCTAATTTATGTAATAATTTGATGCAAAAATATTAATTTTATTTATACTTAAAAAAATATATAAATATTTTTTGATTTTTTTAATTTTAATTGTTTTTTTTTGTTATATAAATAAAAAAAATATATATACAAAAAAAAAATGATAATGTACATTAAAATATATAACAATTGAAACAACAAGATAATTTTCTTTTAGTTTCAACATTCGTTTCTTTTATTGCAGGTTTAAATTCATTTTCAGGAAAATTTAAACTAACACTTCTACATTCATAGTATGAATATTCACTATTACTTTTTTTATGTTTATTAGTAATGAAATTTGAACTAATATCAGAAAAACAACTATCAGAATTACTTTTATTATTAATAATATTGTTTTTTTCATCTCCAATAAATTGAAAAGTTATTTCTTTAATAATTTCATATTTATTATTATCCAAAATTTCTTCTTCTCTAATATCTCTAAAACTAAAATTACTTATTTCAGGGAAATGATTTTTATTTTCTTTATTAAAACTTTTTTTATTAGATTTTTTAGGTGAAAAAATAATATCTTTTGTAATTTTTTCATTAAGAATCATAGCAGAATGAAAATTAACTTTTTTATTATTATTTTGAATAGAATAATTACTAATATTATTATCTTCAAATAAATTATTTAATTTAAAAGAATCACTTTTTAAATTACTAATCATACTACTATTCAAAGAAGAACAATCTAAATTTTTATTTTGATACTGTTTCCTACATAATGAAGTAAAAACATTATTTGATATATTAGTATATAATTTTTTATAACTGAATATTTTTCCTTCAAAATCCTTTATTTTTGGAACACTCATTAATCTTCTTTCATTTGCAACTTCAACACTCTTAATTTGTCCAATATCTTCATTAAAATATTTTATTATAATTTTATTTTTAACTTTATCATAATAAAATGAAACATTATATTGTGCAGTATTTTCAATTAAAACATTTAAAAATTTTTTTGTATTTATTATTTTTTCTTGATTCATTTCTTCAATTTTAAATTCTAACTCTTGAATTTTTTTATTATAATTTTCTAACTTAACTTCATATTCAAATTTTTCTTTCCTATTTTTTTCAACTAATTTTTTAATATCATTTTTAAATTTATCAATCAATTGTTCTTGAGAAGTAATTTTATTTTCAAAATTTCTAAATCTATTATTAATAACATAAGCATTATTTTTAATTTTATTTTTTTCTTTTTCAGTAATCAAAATCATAGATTGATATTGTTCAATTAATTCTTTCATTTTTTCATTCTCATTAATATATTTTTCAAGTTTACTTTTTAATTGTTCTTTATCTTTAATAACAATTTCATATTCACTTCTTAAAGCAGTTTCCTCAAATTTTAATTGTGTATATTCATCTTGTAATTGATTAAAAGATTTTTTTATTGTATTATATTCATTTAATTGTTCTTCATATTGTTGAAGTAAAGTTAAATTTTTAATATATTCATCTTTTAATCTTTCTAATTCAGAATAATCACCACTTGTCATTAATGGATTTGGACTAAAATTTTCTCTTCCACTTGTTGTATTATATCTTGGTGTTGCATTTGATGAACTTGAACTTTCTTTTTCTTTCATTAAATTTTGAATTGCTGAAATGGCAGTTTTATTCTTTTTATATAAGTCATTTAATATATAATCATTTTCGTCAACTTTATCATTTATGTCTTTTAAAAATGAATTTAATTCTTCTAAAAATTTTTGAATTTCATTTTGATTTATTTCTGTTATTGAGTTTTTATTTTCTAAATATTCTGTTATTATTGATATAAATGTTGATATTTCTGATTTTGTGTTTATAAAGGGAGATATTAATGGTGCTTGGTTTGATATTATTGAATTTCTTGGAGATGAGTCTGTTTGCATTTTATTTTTTAATTTATTTTTTTTAGTTAAAATTAATTTTAATTTTTCATTTTTATAGATTATTTTATTATTATTTATTTTAATTGGATAAAAATTAGAATTTTTTTATTTTTTTTTTAATAAATAATTAAAATAAAAATATTATTTTTTAAAAAATCTAATCGGATTGAAGATAAATTAATTATTTTTTTAAATGGATTACTCATCTTTAAATTCAGAAATAAAGAAAAACTCAGATTATATAAAGCAGCAAATAATAATTGTAAAATAATTTATTAATAATAAAGAATTCAAAATTAATGGATTATTTTAAAACAATCAAAATATGTGGTTTGAAATTTTTAGAAAAAATAAGAAAATCTCTTGAAGATTTATCAATAGAAATAAAAAAAAATAATATAATTTTAAATACATCATCCTCACTTACATTATCAGATTTTGTTACATCATCTAGAAGACATTTTATTAAATTTGAGCAATTTCTTAGTAAAATGACAAAAGGAATAATTGAACCAACAGATATTCAAATATTAAATTATAATAAAGAAACAAATAATTTATTAATAGATTTATCAAAAATAAATTCAATAATACAAGATAATAAAATAAAAGTTGAAAAATTTAAACATAATTATTTTAATGCATCAAAAGATACAATGGAACATGAACAAAAAGTAATAAAATATGTAGAAAGTTCAAATGTTAAACAAGAAAATTTGAAAAGTTTACATGAACAATTAGCAAAATATCAAAAAATTTGTGATGGTCATGAACAAATATATAAAAGTGAATTATCAAAAATGAATAAAACTCTTGAAGAAAATGAATCAAAATATTTACAAATAATTACGTCTTTAAAAAATGAAGAAAATAATAAAATAAATTTTATAAAAGAAGTATTTAATAAATATTATAATGTTAGAAATGAATATATACAAAATGAAAATGATTATCTTACAAGATTAGCAAAAATGAGTATTGAAATTGATTTAAAAAAAGACATTGAAAAATATGATATTAGTATGAGTTTTTTAAAAGATAATCATAAAAGATTTTTAAATGAACAATTTTTAAATTATGAAGTATTTAAAAAAAATTTAGAAAAAAAAAATAATGTAAATAATAATTCTACAATGATAAAAATTGTAGATAATAATTCAAAAATTTTAGGATTTGAATCATCTACTTCTTTTGATAGTTTTGAAAGCTCTTCGCGTTTATTTTCTCTTTCCTTTTTATGTTCATCAATAAGGTAGTCCTCATAAGCCCAAAAATCACAGCCACAACTGCAACTACAAAGCCATTCTTCTCTTCCTTCTGGACTTACACGTTTATCGCACATGTTATCTAGTTCTATCATTTCACCGCATTCTGGGCAATAAGCAACAATTACATCAATGCTTTTCATTAACTGCCCATTTGGTAAGCCATCTTCTTCGTATTCTTCGAGTTTGCCACCTTGCTCAAGTACCCATTTAATACCTTCTACTGGAATGGCATACTCTGCTGATAGGTCTTCAATAGATTTCCCCCAGCTATACCAATTACAAATTTCTTCCCTTATTGGGTGAATTATTTTTGAAAAATCCATAATTTCTAATTTTCATGAAAAAACGAACAACTTTCGGTCCTAACAAGAGTTTCTTTAACTTTTAATCCACAATTTGGGCAACAAAAATACTTGTAGACATTGTAATGATACCCATAAACAGTAGACAACTCTTTTCGTTCTTTTATGTCTTCTTTTGTGGTTTTAAATTCACATCCACAAAATTTACATTTCGTAGTAGTATCTAAAATTTGTGCCATATTACTTCTTTTTACTCTTTTTAACACTAACACGCTTAAAGCACCAGCTACCGTCTCGGCTTCTGGTAATCTTAAATGTTTTCATTGGATTTCTTCTCATATTATTCGTTGTTTTTAATCCAGTCTAAATATTCTTCTTCTATTTTCCTATTCTTTTCTTCAAGATAGGCTTTTCTTTCTTCGTCAGACATACTTCTAACAATAGCCCTTTCTTTTCTATATTCGTCCCAATATGCCTCTTTTTCTTTCTTGGAAAGCTTCTCGAATTTCTCATGATGCATTTTCATGATGTCAATGCCATGCTTAGACTTGCTTAGTGGCTCAAACTCTCTGTCAATATATTTGCTGAAAATAGCAAAAGCATCATCCCAAGAAGTCACTTTGTCATTTTCAAGCGCTTCTTTAAGTTCATTGTATAAAGGGATTATGCCATGTTTTATTCTGAATACTCTTTCTCCATCAATAAGAGCAAATGAAGCCATGTCAGCAGTACACATCATGTTAACATTTTGTTCATGTGCATAATCGCCAGACCAAGGGTCAAGGCTACCAGTACCGCTGCCTCTAAATTCTATTGTGTGCCCAAAAATTTCAATTTTATCCATATTAATTTTCTTTTTCCCAATATCCGTAAAGTGATTTATGCCCACAGTCCCAAATGTCAAAGTATTTTCCTTCCTTAGCACAAACAACGTGTCCAGAAAGATTAAGAATGTAAACGCAATTCTTATTTTCCTTAGCAAAAGATGCGACTGTTGGCCTCTTTTCTCCTCTCTTTGGCCTTATTGCAACCCATTTGAAACCATGTTCTTTAAGGGTTTCGGTAATGGTTTCTCTGGCCTCTGGAGCATCTTTAATTACAAGAGCTTTATTATAAAGATGTGTAAGAGCTTCAGCCCAAGTACATCCCAATGCTTTTGACACAGCTCTAATTCCACAGTCCCCACAAACATGGTCATTTGGCTGATAATACTCAAAATTATCAAACCAAACTTGGATTTTCTTCTTACCTACTTTTTCAAACCTAATCGGAGTGTTCATATTTACCAGTTTCTTTTAATCCCTCTATAAGACCTTTTATATATGAATTTCTTTTCCCTTCATTCAAATCACGGCCAT
>JAJJLH010002728.1:0-14509 GCA_023806865.1 Isotricha sp. YL-2021a | reverse complement strand
ACTTATTGAGCAGGTGTATAAGTTCCTTATCTGTTTATACTATAATAAGCGCAGAATTTTAATTATTGCAGACATTTTCTTAATTCATAAATCATATCATCTAAAATAAACAAAGTATCAGAAGAAGGATTTATCATAAGACTGTTGATGTTTTCTTCAAAATTATGAGGCAGAATTGTGCATTTATCCTGCGCAAATTTTACAAGCCGTTTTTCTCCGGGATGCAATTGTTCATTCATTGCAAAAATAATATCAAAATAACTTGCCATAAAAGCGGCTATTCTGTGATTTAAACTGTTATAGTCGTTTCTTGAAACCGCTTTTTTGATTTGTTCGTAATAAGAATCAAATGGTTTATCTTTAAGAAGTGCTAAATTTCTTTTAATAATGTTTTCTTTCAGTTCCTTTGGATAGGGAGTATTTAATTCTTCTTTTTTGGTTTTGAGCCATCCGTTTTTATCACGAAGTGCTTCACCGTTTTTTATTGTATGAAGAAAACAAGTTGTATAACCGTTTGATGCCTGATGTTTATGCCATACATTTTCAACAACATCATCTATCCAGTTTTTATCAAAATATGAAAAATCAAATCTTTGACCAGTATTGTCTGCGTAAAATTCATCACACCCGCCAAAATAATCTTGCCCTACATCATATTTGGATGAATATTTTTTAATTATTTCATATCTTTTTTGGACGGGAATTTCGCCGTTTGTATATATTTCAATATCAATATCCGACAGTTTATCGGAAGAATTTGTTTTTCTTGAACCACCCAGAGCAATCGCTTCAACCTCTTCAAGTTGGGCAAATTCATTAATCATTTTTTCAAATGTTTCCTGTGCCTTTTTATCTTTCATCATAGTGTTTGCTATCTGAATATTTCTTTCCGCTATACCTTTAAAAGCAAGAAAAGATAAAGTTTCAAAATGCTTGTTTTCGTTGTTTATAGAATGTTTACAGGTATTTTTAAAAAATCCTTTTTTATATAGAACAGTATTTATCGGGGCTACTTTCAAGTCCATTAAATTTTCCTTTTATTTACAAATGACGGCAATAACTCTTACTATCATTATATTAGATTAAACAAAACTTTGCAACAAGTGATTATTTATAAATGTAAATTAAAATATGAAAGTTAGAAACCAAGCAGGTAGGTTGGGCATACCTGCCCAACAATAACTTTATGATATTATAATGTTATGAATTATCATAGAGTTTATATCCCAAACAGTTTTGTTCACATAATCATTGCAAGTTATGAAAGAAAGCATATTTTTATTGATAACATTGAAATTTTAAGGACAGCATTTAAAAATACAATGCAAAATTATAAATTTGAAATTGTTGCAATTTGTGTTTTACCTGACCACATACATTTGATACTAAATCCTGAAAATATTAAAGAATATTCAAAAATAATATCATCTGTTAAACATAGTTTTTCTCATGATGTTGGGCAAGTATGCCCAACCTACCTTTGTTCACAAAATGATTTAAAAATAGGATATAAGAATAAAAGAGAAAAAGGGTTATTGCAAAGACGATTTTATGAACATACGATTGTAAATCAAGACGAATTGAAGAACCATATTAATTATGTGCATTACAATCCTGTAAAACACGGATATGTAAAATGTGTAAAAGATTGGGTATATTCATCTTTTCATAAATTTGTTGAGAACAAGTTATATGATGAAAATTGGGGTTGTTCTGCCGAACATAGAAAATATCAAGAATTTAGATTTTGAATAATTCTCAAAATCACTGTTCTTTCTTCTCAAACCGACTGTTATTTTACACGGAAGTCGTGTTCCAATTTTTTATCTTCAGAGGTAATGTTGTTGTGCCATGAATAATATATATATAAATATAAAAGATGTAGCAGAAGCAAAGGGATTAAAAAGCACCCGTTCCCTTCGCTTGGAGCTGAATAAAAATGAAAGTAAATATATTTCAAGAGAGGTTCAGGTCAATGGCGGTACTTCTTATGAAATATTATTTTCGAGTTTAGAACCTGAATTACAGGATAAATTAAGAAAAAACGAAAAGAAATCAACAGCACTTGTTCCATTGAAATATCAACCACCACAGTTTGTTTCGGATCAAGCAAAAATTACTGCTAATTTTAGATTAAACATAGTATTAGCATTAATTAAATTCAGAAAAAAATACTCGATAAAAAAACAAGCTGATTCAGATTTTTTGGATTTATATAATTCAGGATTATATCTTCCAAAAGCATACAAATTTATCGGATCAATATCACTTGGAACTCTCCATCGGTGGTTAAGAAAATATGAAAAACACGAGAGTGCAGAATGTTTACAACCGAATTATAAATACTCTAAACAGGGAGAATATAATTCGATTCTAAATGATGAAATGAAACAAATATTATTAACTTTATTACTTCATCCAAGCAGATATAATTATGGAAAAGCAATTAAATTAACAAAAGAGATATTAAAAAAACGAGGTTATGAACAACTTCCCTGCGATTTATCATTTAAAAGATATGCCGAGAATTTTAGAAAAAATAACTACGCAGAATGGGTTTTACGCAGAGAGGGAATGAAGGCATATCACGATAAAGTCGAACCGTATATTGAAAGGGATATTTCTAAAATTGAAGTTGGGGATGTAATTGTAGCCGATGGTCATGTTCTAAACTTTCAAGTAATAAATCCATTCACAGGCAGACCGACAAGAGCAACTCTTGTCGGTTTTTTAGATTGGAAATCAACCGCACTTGTCGGATATGAAATTATGATGACTGAAAGCACTCAATGTATAGCTTCTGCTTTAAGGAATGCAATTATTAATTTAGGTTTGATTCCGAAGGTCGTTTATCAAGATAACGGAAAAGCATTTAAATCTCGATTCTTCCAAAATGTAGACTTTGAAGAAGATTTGTTTAATGGTGTTTATGCAAACTTAAATATACATTCAGTTTTTGCAAAACCATACAATGCAAGAGCCAAAGTAATAGAAAGATTTTTCAGAGAATTTCAGGAAGAACTTGAAAAGGGAATGCCAAGCTACATTGGAACTTCTATTGAAGATAAGCCGGCGTGGTTAAAAAGAGGTGAAAAACTCCACGCACAATGGCATCAAAAATTAACTAATAATCATATTCCGACAGTTTCGGAAGCAAGTAAATATATCAATAGTTGGATTGAATTTCATAATAATCAACCCTGTCCGAATGACAGAACTAAAACAATCAAAGAATGTTTAAATAGCATTCAAAAGCAAGTCATTGATGTTCAAAGACTTGATGATTTAATGATGAAAACTGAAGGCAGAACTATTAATAAACATGGAATTACATTCTTAAATATGCATTACAGAAGTGAGGCTATCTTAGGAATCCGGGACAAAGTAAATATTAGATACAGTCTGTTTGATTTATCAAAAATTAATGTATATTCCACAAAAGGCGAGTTTTTATGTGTTGCTCACAGAGTTCAAAAAGTGCATCCAATGGCTCGTGTTCTTGGAACTGTAAAAGATATGGAAGAATACAAGTATCAATATGAAAAGCAACAAAAAATTAAGAATGGATTAGTAAAACAAATTAAGAAAACATTCCCAAAAGAGGAACTTCAGGTTTTAGATATTGTTCCTGAACCAACACTTGAAATTGAACAATTTGAACTTGAAAAAACTGTTCGTGAATATAAATTAACCCCTCGTGAAAAACAAATGAACAAACCAATGTTTGATTCTGATTTTGAAAAATACGAGTGGTTAATGGATAACGGATGTACTAATCCTGATGATAGAAAATGGCTCACAGATTACATTAGAAGTGATGAATACTACAACTTATATGGAGGTTAGCAGATGAAAACAAATGTATTTGTAAGAACAAAAAACGTCAAAAAGTTTGTTGGATTAATGGAAGATTTGAAAAAACTTCCGCCAAATATTCCGAAACTTGCTCTTGTTTATGGAGACCATGGAATTGGTAAAACTCAAACGTTGTTATGGTGGGCAACAAAAAACGATGCGATTTACATCAGAGCCAATAACGATATTACACAAAATGGATTATTAAAAATTATTATGGAAGAGTTGGATATAAAACCATATTTCAGTATGCAAGATAATTTTAATACAATTTTAAAGCAATTAAGAGTAGATCCTAAAATAATTATTGTTGATGAGGTTGATTATTTAATTGGATATAAGAATGCAATTGAAATATTAAGAGACATTCAGGATAACACAGGCTCTCCGATTATATTATCAGGAATGGCGTTTGTGGATAAGAAAATCTCAAGATTAAAGCATTTTGAAGATAGATTATTTAAAAAATTAAGGTTTGAACATTATAACGAAGAGGATTTGAGAGATATTCTTAATCAAATAACCGATCTTGAATTTAGTGATGATGCAATAACATATCTTGCAACACGCACAAATCAGTTCCGAAAAATTGTTCAGACTTTGGAACAGTTAGAAAAACAAGCAAAGACAAATCAATTAAATGTAATTACAGAAGATATTTTGAAAGGAAGATTTAATGAAAGACAAAATATTAAAATTATGCCGCCGGCTCAAAAAGTGTACGCTTGATGAATTATTATCATTGACAGAAGAAAAAGAATATATTATAAAATCAGCCTTAACTTATCTTGAAAATATCGGTTGTATAAAAATAGATCATAATTTAATTTTATTTATACAAAATCCTCAAAAAACTAATATTGAACAAAAAAGACTGAATATTATGCTAAATTATGCAACATTGGATGATGTTGATAAAATAATAAAGGGGTTTTGTTTAGAGATAGTTCCTAATAAACTACAACACTTTGTTGGTGTTAAACAGCAGTGTATAGCAGAATATTATGCAAAATTTAGAGAAATTATTTATAAAAAACAATATATTGAATTAAAAAAATTATTTGATAAAAATCCGCAAGAAGGCAGGTATAGAATTTTTTACGACAAATATGCATTTTTTTATGTATATGGAGATAAAGTATATTTATCAGATTATTATTTACGAGGTAAACTTGAAAAGAAATTCACGAAATCACAAATTCGTGAATTTAAAATAATGTATTCATATTTATCAAGAATTGAAAGTCATAATGGTAATGAGCAATATATGTATTATAGATTAGCCGAGTATATATGGCGAAGATGCAGAGAGTACACATATTTATACCAAGATTTAAAACAAAATTTGCTTAATATTGCGTAATAAACTTTTCTCTTTTTTTTGAAAGTGCCTTTTATTTAGTTGTCATAAATAAAAACACTATTTTTTTGAAAAATAAAAAAACGAGTTTACGGCGTTTGCTGTGAGAAAGTTCTCATGAACAAAATTTTCAGGTCTTTTCAACACAAAATGGATAAATATAATTAAATTATAAAGGTTAGAAATTGCACCGAGTGGTAGGAGACAACCCACATGTGGGTTAGCTCGGCTATGCTAAAAATAGCCTAACTCGGCAATACTAAAATAGCTCAACTCGGCAGTTCTAATTTAAATGAAAAATCCGTACTGCTTGATATAGTACCCCAACACTATACAAGAGAGGAATAGAAAAATATGGAAACTTGTGCATATTGCCGAAAAGTGCTTGTTATTAAAGCAATTATGGCAATGGTTAATCTAAAATCAAGAGATATTGAAAATGAACTTCACTTATCAAAAAGCATAGTCAGCAGGCATATGCGAGGTGAAAACAACAGACCAGAAATTGACATTTATATCATTGAACATTTATTAGGCATCAAAATTGAAGGTTACAAACTAACGAATGAAAAAATTGGTAATTGAAAAATTAAATAATGAGAATTGGATCACAGTTGAGGATGCCGCCAATTTATTATATGTCAAACCTAAAACACTAAAAGAACGATGCAGAAAAGGCGAATATAATTATCGTGTTGTTCAAGAAAATAAAAAATTTATTTATATGATTCATAAAGAATCATTGCCAATAAATATTCAAGAAGAGCAGTCAAATGTGGTTTATACAAGTAATATAAATTATTCTGATGCTCCAAATTGGGCAAAAATGCAAGCAGACAAATATATTCAGATATTAAAAGGCTCCGCAGATTTAAAAGGGAAAAAATTAGAAGAATATATAAAAATTTGGAATGAAAATAATCCTGAATTAAAAACATCTTATTGTTCTATTTTACGAATGAGAAGAAGATATAAAAAGTATGGAATAAAAGGATTATTAGCTCAATATGGTAAAAGCACAAATAAAATAGTAATTAATAATAATATATTCAATTATTTCAAAAAAATATACTTGGATCAGGGTGCTCCTTCTATATATAGTTGTTGGAAAAATACTTACGGATATGCTGTTAGACATTATAATGTTGAGTTTTCAGATTTCCCAAGCTATGTGACTTTTATAAGAAGATTAAGAAGTGAAATGCCTGAACAAGCAATTTATCTTGCTCGATATGGTAAAACCGCATTTAATAAAAAATACGGAAATTATTTACAGAGAGACTATTCAACAGTTGAATGTGGCAAGGTTTGGGTATCTGACCACGCACAAATAGATGTTGCCGTATTTGATTCTGATGGAAATGTCGTATTTCCTTGGGTTACTGCGTGGCGAGATTATAAATCAAGTAAATGGCTTGGTTGGACAATACAATGTGGTAGCCCAAATTCTGACAGAATATTTCAGGCATTTTATTATGCGGCAACTACTTACGGATTACCTGATGATGTAATTATTGATAATGGAAAAGATTATCGAAGTAGAGATTTTGCCGGAGGTAGAAATAGAGAAAATTTCGACAATAAGGGTAAGGCAACGTCAATGCTTGATGAATTAGGTGTTCAGGTTCATTTTGCATTACCTTATAATGCACAAACGAAACCAATTGAACGAGATTTTAGAACTATCAAAGAATATCTATCAAAGCATTGTCAGGGGTATAGAGGTGGGAATGTTGTTGAAAGACCTGAAATACTGAAAGATGATGTCAAATCAAAGTATATTATGGATTTTGAAAAATTTAAGGACTTATTCAATGATTTTATAATTAATGTCTTTAATAAAAAAGAATCAGCCGGAATGAATTTAAATGGCTTATGTCCTGATGAATTATTTAATATGGAATTTAGAGAAAAAAGAGTTTCAACTCGTGATGCTCTCAAATTATTCTGTATGAGGACATCAAATAATTATACTATTTATAGAAACGGAATTCAGGATAAACAAAACGGTATTACTTATTGGGCAGATTGGATGGTTGCTCAAATGAAAGAACGTGTATATTTACGCAGAGATCCTGAAAATTACAAAGAAGCTTGGATATTTAGAGCTGATAATGATGAATTTTTAGGTAAGGCAGTCGCAGTCAGAGCCGTTGCCGCACTTCATGCCGGAGAAATAGCAAAAGAAGAATTCCAAACAGCTATGTCAATTAAAAAGCGAAGTATTAAACTGACTAAAGCATATATTGACCAATTAGACAGAGTTCCTTTTGAAGAGCAGTTAGAAAATTATAAGGCGGCATATTCTAAAAAAATCAAAGAAGCTAATCCAAAAATTACAAAACTTGCAAATACTAAAATGGATGAGGCTATTCGTAAAAATAAAGATATGGAATCAGAAGGTAAATACGATATGTCTATGTTTAATTCTGATGATAAGCCTAAAAAGAAATTTTATTACTACGAAACAGAAAAATATCTTGATGAAGATGAAGAATTGATGGAGGTAGCTTATGGATATTAGAGCTGAACTCAAAAATATGATGGAAGAAAAAGGTCTTACTATTGTTTTTGTAGCGACCGCAATTGGTGTTGCAAAATCTACAATTAGTATGTGGATCAACGGAACATATAAAGGCGATAATTCAAAAATTGCCGATAAAGTCCACAATTTCATTCAAAGAGAAAAAGAACGCACCATCGATGAAGATTTGCCCATAGTAGATATTTCTGTAATTGGATTTATCTCTGAAATTGGAAGAACTTGCCACACAAAAGGTAAAATTGGAGTTTGCGTAGGTAAAGCAGGACTTGGAAAAACTGTTGCTGTAAAAGAATATACTAAGAACTTTTTAGATGCGATTTTAATAGAAAGCGATTCAGGTTATACCGCAAAATCATTACTTCTTGAAATCCATAAAAGACTTGGACTCTCAGGTAAAGGTTGCGTTTATGACCTTATGAATGAAGTAGTAAATAAATTAAATAATTCAGGTAGACTTCTAATAATTGATGAGGCAGAAAATTTGCCTTATAGAGCATTAGAAATTACACGCAGAATTCACGATAAAACTGGTGTTGGTGTTCTTTTAGTTGGCAGAAATATATTGCTTGAAAATTTAAGAGGATATAAAAATCAATATGATCAACTATATTCAAGAGTTAAGTATCTAAAAGTCCTTGATAGATTACATATCAAAGACATAAAAAAAATTTTGATAGCGACAGGACAGAATCCTGAACTCGCAGAAATATATCTTATGTATTCAGATGGCAATACAAGAAGATTGGAACACTTAATTTCTCACAGTATCAGTCTTGCTAAATTTAATGGCACAGACGAGGTCGATGAGACTGTGATTAAAGCAACTTCAAAAATGTTGATGGCATAGGAGGGATTAATTGTGTTAGTAAATAAATCGAACGGTAAGCCTAATTTCCGACCCGGTGAAACCGCTTTTTATATATTTTTAATCGCTCTTGCCATCTTTATTTTTGGAGTGCAAGTTGGAATTAAACATGGGCGTGCTTTAGAACTTGAGGATTTGAGTATTAAATATGGCTACAACTTCACAGATTAGAAAAATTCATACTCTTAAAGGTCTTCTTGGACTAGAAGATGATTTATACAGAGATATGCTCTTCTCTTTTGGAGTTTGTACTTCAAAAGACCTGACTTTTACCGAAGCGGCAGTATTGCTTGATATTTTAGAAAATAAAGCCGTAGAGAAAAATCTTTGGAAAAAGCAACAAAAAAAATATGAAGATATGGAACGTGGCGATAAAATGGCTACTCCACCTCAATTAAGAATGATAAAAGGAATGTGGCGAGATATATGCTATGTCGATAATGACGAAATTGCAACAAAATCTCTTCGTAAATTTCTAAAAGCAAAATTTAAAGTTGATGATATTAGATTCCTTACAAAACACAAAGCTATAAAAGTTATTCAGGCTATAAAAGGAATTAAAAAGAATTTAAAAAAAGAGTCGGCCGCTCTTTAGTTAGTACAGAAAATAAGGAGATCAAAAAATGATGCAAACAGAAGAAAAAACAATGGAAAACACAATGGAAATGTCAATGGCAGAAACTGATTCAGATGTTGAAATAGATGCAACACCTAAAAAATCAAACGATATGCCTGAATGTGCAATTATCGGATTAATTAAAAATCAGATGATTGTTCTTGAAGATGATTTAAGAGAAGCAAAATTAAGATATGCTGATGTTGCTTTGGAAAAAGAAAACTGGAGCGGAAAATATGAAAGAGAGTTGGATTGCAAGGTGATTGAAGGTCAAATGAAAATTCTCTCTAAATTAGAGAAGGACTTTGAATGTATGTTCACCCCATCTTCCCATTCTATGACGGTATAAGATCGAAACGAGCGGATAACAGTGCAATCTGCTCGTCTTGAGGTAGAGCCTCAACTGATGATGATCCCGGACAAATAATAAGAGGAGATAAATGCAATTCGAGCCTTGGATGGAGAAAGCCACACCTAACGATATGCCAAATGATGATTTGAAATTCGTTGCCGAAAAAGCCGGCATGAAACAGGCTCTCATGCTTATTTTTCTTCTTCCCGGATTAAATGTCAGTATCCCTAAAAACGCACTTAGAATTGTAAAAGAACGGCATATAATCAATGAATATGACGGAACGAGATTTACTATAAACAGGCTTGCCGTAGAATGCGACTTATCTCAAAGACACATATATAGAATAATTGAGAATCATTTGCATAAATCAAAAAACAAAGATTCAAAAAAAGATTAACCATCACTTCTATACTCCGATCCCCATCGGAGTTTTTCTTTTTTAGGGAAAAGCAAAACGCTATAATATAGCGTTGCTTGATTTATTTATTAATCAATCGAAGTTAAAAAATCCATTCTTATAATGTAAGTATTTTCGTTCTTATCAATAACTTTAAAATATTTGTCAGTTCTGTATTTTTTAGTTCCCTCGCATAAAATTACAACATCCTGATTTTTTATTTCATCGTGCATTACAGTTCCGAACAACATTCTGCTTTGGTTTTGAAGTTCTTTAACTCGGCATTCATATAAATCATCATCAATCCATTTAAAATATTCTTTCAGGATTTCAGTTCTTACATCATTGCCAGTGTCATTGCAACAATCTGCTAATTTGCGACCGCTTCTGCTATCAAGATAAGTTCTAATCTCGGCAGGAGTTAAACCTGATAATTCAAGAAGAGTTGTAAATGCTTCTGCCCATTTGTGTTCGGTTTCTTCTGTTGTGTTGTAGGTGTTGATAGTTCCGTAAAATCCGTACTGTGTGTTTTCGCTTCCTAATACTGTTTTTGTCATCGTTTTGTCCTTTCTTTTTGCTAATTAATTTCAATTTCAACTGCGTTTATAATTTTGTTTTTGCCGGTTTCAAATTCGGTATATTGAGAAAATACTTTTTTTATCCCTTTGATTTTGCATCCATTGTCTGCGAACATTCCTAAAATTTGAATTGCACCTGAAAAATTGGAAGATATTGTAATTGTTTTAATATGAAACTCTTTGCAATGTTTGATTATTTGTTCAACATCTTTTTCCCATACAACATCTTCAAAATCTATCGTTTCGTTTTTTGTATCCAATGTTTTTTGGTAAGCCCAATAGAATGTTGGATTAATTCCCCATTCTTTAAAATTTCCTTTTTGTTGTTTTGCTTGTTCTAATTTTTCAATCTTTTTCATTGTTTTGTCCTTTCGTTTAATTTGCATTAACATTAATCGCTCTGAATGTACTTTAATTAAAGTCATTGGGAGCGATTTTGTATCAATTCAACACAATTATTTTTGTCTAATTATTTCACCAAAATATTTATCTTCAGGTTTTTCAGGATCAAGTAAGCATTCAATCATAAATACAAATCTCTCGCCGGCATCAAATCCATCTAACTGTTCGCAACAAGCCATTGTTTTTTCTTTATTTATTGCGATTACTTTGTATTCATAATCTGTGTTGCTGTTTAATCCTTTAATGTGTTTTAGTTTATAAATACCGTTTAATTCAATCATTGTCTGCTCCTTAATCGTCAAATGAAGTACCGTCTGAAAAAATCAGTTTTTCAATTCTTAAATCACCGCTTGAGGAATCTTTTTTGTATTTGATTTCTTTGAATCCGTTTTCATCCCAATAATCAAATACTCCGCAACCTGAAATCCCAATCCCATATTTTTTAGATAATTTTTCAAGTTCGTTCATAAATGCTTGGTAGTTTCTTTCTTCTTTGTCGTTTGTCATTATGCCCATATTTATTGATCCTTTCGTTTAATGTGCATTAACATTAATCACTCACAATGCACTTTAATTAAAGTCATTGTGGGCGATTTTGTATCATTTGGACACATATCTATTGAGCAATGTAGTATTGCGTTTGTGCGTAATTATTAAAGTTAAATGTCAGACTCAAATAAAAATCTTGCTCGTAATCAGGAGTTGGCTTTATGAACGGAGGCAGGAAGTTTTTGCTTTCCTGATGTGCCGTATATGAGTTAATAGCCTGTCTTAATTCATTACGAAATTTAACTTTGAATTCCTCCAAAGTCAGTTCCAATGTTTCATTATGGTTTCTTCTATTCTTAATTATTATTTTTCTGCTCATTGTTTTAATCCTATATTATATAAATTGTTCCTGTAAATTACCCAAGTGTCTAAAAAGCAGGGGATAACCCCTGCGATTTATATGTATTTAAAGAATGTTTCTCTGACTTTTATGGCTAATTCAATTTGTTGTTTTGCGAATTCTGCATATCGGTCAGGATTTGTAAAATCTACAAATATCGTTCTTCTTATAAAGCAACTTTTATTTGAATCCTTACAATCCCAAGTTAAAGTGCCAAGTTCTTTTTCGATTTCTTTTTCGTGTTCTTTAAGGTCTGCGAATAGTTGTTTGTTGTCCCCGATAAATAATTCAGATGCGATATAATTATCTTTTACACTTATTGTTTGCTTTATATATGCACCTTTGAGTCCGATCGGGATATTTTGGTAATGTTGTGATGCCGGCTTTATTTGGTAATCACCCTCACCCATTTCATCGCAGACTTCTGAATAAACTTTCCAATAATCGTATTGGATTCCGGCTGTTTTGGTTATTGTTTTAGCTTTCTTTTGTTTTTCTTTTAGTTCGGGTTTCAAAAGACATTCAAAGTCCATTTTATCACCGTTCAAAAAAGCCTTAAAAACAAAAATTCCTAAATCACCTGTTGAACCCTCATTGATCGTTCTTAAAACATTCATAATTCGTTCTTTTGGATTTGTAACTATCCAAGCGAAGTATGGTTTTTGAGGTAATTCTAAAACGGTCGGATCGTTTACAACATCAACGAATGTGTCGAAGTTTTGTGTTAAATCCGTCAGGGTTACAACGACTTTTCCGCTCTTTGCTTGGTAATCCGCTATGGTTGAAGTTACCTGAACGGGAGTGTTGTTTTCCAAGAATTCTGAAAAATTCTGTTTGCTCTTTAGAGCTTGTTCTGCTGTGATTGTAGTCATATTGACCTCCTTTTTAATTTGTACAACCACATTCATCACTCGGAATTGACTTTAATTAAAGTCATTGGGCGGTGTTTTGTATCATTCAGACACAATTACCATCCATTTCCGTCAAGTCCCCGGATATTTTTTTCAGCAGTAGCCTTATTGAAATAATCATTTTGAGTATCGTATATTTTTTGATATTTGGCTCTTGTTTTAGGATTTGACGTGTTTTCAATTCGTCTTCGAGCTTTGGAACTTTCTTTATATGAATTATTATAAAAAGAGTTTAACTGTCCGTTAGACATATTTTTAATATCATTTGCGGTGTATTTCCCTCTGACATTGTGTTTTTCGTTAATGCCTAAATAATATGCCTGTGACCTGATATCCAATCTTGCACGTGCATCATTCAAAACACCAGTTTGTTTATCGATGGCATTCCATTTTTCATCAACTCCCGGATCGGTGTCTTTCATTTTTTTAAATTCATCAACCATTTTTTGAAGCTTCTGTTGTTCGTGCAGGACTTTTGCTTCCTCTTTACTCATCTGATTTTTAGCATTAGTTAATGCCCGATTTAATTCAGAATCTGTCATTTGAGAGTATTTTTCCTGATATATTTCATTAAGACTGCGGAGTTTTACTTCGTGATCCTGTTGAGATGATGCACCGCCACCTCCACCTGATCTGCCGCCTCCTGAACCACGACCGCCCATTTATTAGTCTCCTTTCATTTTTGGTATATCTATATCGATCCAATTCTTTTCACTTGCTCCCCAAGTGATTTTACGACCTGACTGTTTGGATAATTTTTTAATTACTTTATCAATCTGTTTTCCGCTTGATGATTTTAATTCCTGCCAATCGTAATCTTCCTCATAGCGAGCGTGTGAAGGATTTTTCCATTTTCCTAAATATCTGACTTGTACGCTGACGGAATTTCCGTAATCTTCAACCCTGAAGTCTGAATTTGAAATATATCCGTCAGATTCAACACCTCGTCTTAAATTATATTTAAGGTCTGAAACTGTGCTGTCCATAGACATTTTAGCTTTTGTTCTTTTTGGATCTTTTTCTTTCTTTTCAGGTTTAATTCCATTTTTCTTATTTTCAGCACGTTTTGCACGAGCTTTAGCAAGAGCATCAAGTCGTTTTTGTTTTAAGTCTGCCTGTTTTTTAGCATCTAATTCCTTAATCCTCTCTTCAATATCGTGCATCGCTTTTACACGCTGTTCAACAGATAAATTGGAATTGCCTGAAATACTGTTATATAAATTGATTAGTTCGTTTTTATCGGTGATGCCTTCACCTGTTGGTATTTTTTTAGCGGCACCGCCTCCGCCACCGCCTTTACCTCCGCCGGAACCTCTTCCGCCCATAGTTAATGTCCTTTCTTTTTTATATCGTTAAATTTATTCATGTACGGCTCGAACCAACGAACATTTTTATATTCATCAAGTTCGGTCAGTCTGTTTCCATAAACCAAAATCTCTTTCGGTTCAAGTTGTTTTATCATTTCTTTAAATCCATCCAAGAACAGTTTTTTAGCATACTCATCATTAAGCACACCAACCGTTCCGACAGCGACCACAGAACCTTTTTCAACTCCTAAAAAGGCAAAGTCGTAACTATCCTCGGTAGACCAACTTATTGTTGGAATAACTTTAATTCCATGAGCTTGCCAAAATGCGGCACACCATCTGTTTCTATAAACTTGCCATATTTGGAATGCTTTCGGGTATGTTGTGTACATTGAAAAATCAGGAGATAAAACCCCGTCATATTTTCTT
>JAJJLH010002727.1:0-14514 GCA_023806865.1 Isotricha sp. YL-2021a | reverse complement strand
GATCTGGTATTAAGGAATTATTTTATGCTATTGGAAATGCTTATTTAGATCCTGAATTTCAAGATATTTTAGAAAAGAAAATGAAGAAGAAGGAGGAGAACCATTAACAAATAAAGAAATAAGTAAAAGATGGAAAAAATTATCTTTATCAAAAAAAAAAGCTTATCAAGTTCAATATGATAAAAACATGTTAGCTTATGAAAAAGAATTAAAAAATTATGTAAAAAATGAAAGTGAAAGTGATGAAGATATTCCTAAAAAAAGTAAAAAAAAATCTTCTAAATCAAAAAGAAATAAAAATTCAAAAAAAAAATGTGATTGTGGTGTTTGTAAAGAATGTAAAGCTGAAGCACAAAAACAAAAAGAAGTTGAAGAAAGTGATGTTGAAGAAGAAGAATAAAGAAAAATTTTTTTTTAAAGAGTTTTTAATTATTTTTTGATAATTTTTTTTAAGGATAATATTTCAAATTATTGTTTTTTTTTTTTGAATATTATATATATTTATTTATTTATAAGATTTTTATAGTATAAAAAGAAATTAAATGAATTCGAATAATCAAATTAATCAAGATAAAATTTTTGTTCATAAAAATTATTTTAAATATAATAATTTGAATTACAATTTATATGATGTAAAGAATAAAGATTCAAATAGTATAAATAAAGATAAAGTATTTTTTTTTAAAAAAAAAGAAAATAAATATTCTATTTTTATGAAAAATGTAACTAGAAATTCATTATCATCAAATAATTTACATATTTCTCATTTACAAAATAATATTTTAAATTTTTCAACTTCGAAAAATAATATAAAAGAGAATTCTTCAAAATTAATAATATTACCTTCTATTTTAAATTCAAGTATTAAAGATGACAGTTCAAAAAAAATTATTCCTAAAAGAAGAATAATGAAATTAAAAACTGAAAAAATTCCTGAAAATAAAATGAAATTATTTCAAAATGAAATTAAAAATGCAGGTAATTGTGGAAATATAAATAAGAAACCTATTAATCTTGATTTTTTAAAAGATAAAACTAAATATTATGAACTTTTTTTTATAATGAAAAAGATTATTATAAAAGATTAGAAAGAGCTAAAAGAAGAAAAATTGAAAAAAAATTGAAAAGTAAAAATATTTTCATCATCTACATATATTTTTTCAAATTTTAAAAATATAGAAAAAACATTTGAAATAATAAACAGAAGATTAAATATTGCATATAGAGAATTAAAATCAAATAAAACTATTCGTAAACATTTATTTACTCCTAGAGAAAAAAATATTGAATCATATTTTAATCAAAAAGAAGTAGAAATTAAATTTAAAGAATTAACAAATGAAGATACAAAAATAATATGTCAAAAAAAAATAAATTTAAGTTCAAAAGAATTTTTTGAAAAATTTTTTTATCCAAAAAATGATAAAGATGATTATAGTTACCCTAATTTTTATAAAAGTTTAGATGATCATTTTAATATCAAACCAGAAGAATGGGAAAATAATAATCAAATATTAAATGAAGATGAAATACAAAATAAATTTTATTCAAAAAAAAGAAACATAACATTTTGTTTAAAAGTAACAGGAATTCCTTTTATTAATCAAAGTAATGTATCAGCAAATCATTCATTTAAAGCAAATGATAATAAAAAAGAATATTTTTTACATTTAGAATCTCAAAGTGAAGGAGTTCCACTTGCAAATTGTTTTAGAGTTATTGAAGATTATGAAATTTATCCTTTAAATGAAAAGACATGTGTTATTAGAGGAACTGGGTATCCTTATTTTATTGAAAATTCTTTTTTTAAACTTATTATTATTAAATCAGTAAATGATACTTTTAAAAAATTAAATGGACAATGGATGAATTATATTTCTAGTAAAGGATTTATTATTCATGATTATGGAAATGTAGAAACTTTAAATTCTGAAAGTGAACATTCGAATATTAAAAAACAAGTAATAAATTAAGTTAAAATCTTTTAGTAGTAAATATATACTTTGAGTTTAATTTGGTAATATATAGAAAAAAAGTTTTATGTAACAAAATTAATTTAAAAAAATATATTATTAATACAAAAAATATATATAATTCAAACTAATAGGGAATCATTTTCATTTTCAAATTCATTTATATTTATATTTGATTGTTTATAGAATTTAAAATTATAAATTGAATCATCATTATCATTTTTTTTATTCATTTTTTCTTCTTTTTGTTTTTTTAATACATTTATGTAAAACATAATTAAAGGATAAACAATATATGTACCAAAAATTCCTATAATTATATTAAGTATAATTATAATATATTTAATCATAAATAAATCTTTATTACAAAAATAATATATTCCTGAATAATTAAAAATTGGAATTTTTTTATTTTCTAAACTTTCTAAACATATAATAATATTATAAATAAATTCAAAAATTAATAAAAATTGAATTAAATAAAAAAGATGATTATTATTTTTTCCTACACATTTCCCCATCCATATACAATGATGATCGAAATCATCTATACAAATATTACAAATATAACAATGCTTGGAGTTTTCTGAATGTTTTATTTCACATATTGGACAATAATCATCAATATTAATATCATAATCTTCAATTAAATTTAATAATGGAAAATAATTATTTGAATAATTTTTAACATTCCCTGGATCAGTCTTAATAAAATAATATAATATTACATAAAAAAAAATATACCATAATATAAATCTTATAAGTGTATTTTGATTATTATTTATATATGGAATATTAAAAAGAATTATTATAATAGGTATAATAATATGATAACTGTAAAAAATAATAATTGTATAAGGATTAAATACAATTTTTTTATTTTTATTTTTTGTTGAATTTAATATATTATAAATTTCCTTATAATTCAATCTTAAAGCCAAATCAATAACATTTTCACCTTTATTATCTTTAATATTAATATCACCTCCTCTAATTAATAATTTTTTTATTCCCCTAATATTATTTGTACTAACGCATAAATGAAGAGGAGTTAAACCATCATTATTTTTAATATTAACATCAATATAATTATAGCATAATAAAAAATTAATAACTTTATCAGATTTAAAAAAACATGCCCAATGAAGTGGAGTATTCCCATTTTTATCTTTATCCATTAAATTCATATTATAAGTTTGATTAAAATAATATATAGGTGTACTTTTATTTGTTTGAGATGAAATGTGAATTATATTTAAACCTGATTTATTTCTTATATTATAATCTGCATTATTTTTTAAAAGTAATAAAATTATCTTCATATTTCCTTTATATGATGAATAATGAAGTGCTGTAAATCCCTTATTACTTTGTTTGTTAATGAATAAATTAAATTTATTACTTTCTATATTTTCTCTTGTTTTTTTAATTATTATTTCAGTTAATTTTAAATTATTTAAATATGTACTTCTATGTAAAGCTGTAAATCCATTATCATCAATAAATTCCCAACATTTATTTAAGGGATTTGAAAATAAATTTATACATTCTTCTATTTTTTCTTCTGTTAATAATTGAAAAAAGTATTCTTTCTTATCATTTTTAAATTCACTTAAATTAGACATTTTTTATATATTATTACTATTTTAAAAAAAGTAGATTGACTAAAAATAATGTTTTTTTGTTTAAATATAATTAATTAATTTTTAAATTCATAAACTTAATCATTTTGATATAATTATTAAATTAAAAATTTTCTTTATAAAATGATTATCGGCAATCATAATTTTAATAAAAATAATATAGAATCAGAAATTAAAGATAATGATTTTGAAGAAATAAATCAAGAAATATCAAAGGCTTTAATAGATATGAAAATAGAGAATCTAAATGAAAAAAATAATAAAAATGAAAATTCATTTAATTTTCCAGATTTTGATGATATAAATAATTCATATAATTCAAATATGTCAAATTCATCTTTTTCAAATAAATCATCTCCAAATTTAAGAAAAACGAATAATTTTTATGGATTAAGTTTCCAAAATAATCTATTAAATAATAGTTTTAATAGCTATCAATACAATCAAATAATAAATTATAATAATTATAATTCTTTTCAATTTGATTTTATAAATAATTCATTTTCAGGAAATAATTATAAATCAAATTATTTTTTTAATAATTGTAATTATAATAACTTAAATTATAATATTTTGAATAATTTAAATGAAAAAGATATAAATAAATTAAATTATAACAATAATGAATGTTTAGATTCACCCAAAAATATAATTCATTTAGTTAATGTTTTAAAATTGAAGGATAAAAGAACAACAATAATGATTAGACACATACCAAATAGATATAATTTAAATTTATTAATGAAAGAAATAAATTATAAATTTTCTGAAAAATTTGATGTATTGTATCTACCATTAGATATAACAAATAACTCAAATTTGGGTTTTGGTTTTATTAATTTCACAAATTCAATGCATGTTTTATATTTTTTTTTCGAATTTAATAATAAAAAATGGAATCAATTTAATAGTGGAAAAAGATGTCATTTAGTATATGCCAAGACACAGGGAAAAAAAGATTTAATTAAATATATTCAAAGAAAAAATGGTATTAATATTTTTTCAAATAATTCTCTTAATTCATGTAAAAATAATTATTTTTATATACAAAATGATTCATTGGATTTAAGGGCTGATATTGAAATTCCAATGAAATATTATAATGTTTTTGTAAATTATTATCCTTATTCTTTGTGTCATAAAAAAGATGAATATACTTTCATCGTTGATAAATATTATAATTTCTAATTTTAATTTTTAATGTTTTTTGTGTTTTATTAGTTATTATAATATTAAATTCATGTCAAAAAAGGATTGATTTTATTATGAATTTCCATTATAAAAAGGTAACAATTATGAAATTAATGTTTATAAATATAATAAAATAGATTATAAATACATGTTTAAAAAATAAAAATTGTTTAAATATAAAAAAAAATTAATGAGGACTTGTATTTAGTACTTGATATGTTATTTTCTTTCTATCATTATTAGAAAATTCAGGATTTTTTATATAAGAATTAATTAAACTTGAATTAGAATTATTAGTTTCAATAAATTTTTGAAAATCTTCTTTATTTCCGTATTTATAATTTAAATTATTATCATAATTAGAAAATTGATTACTCATTGTATTTTGATGTGTATTAAATTCTGTATTAGAATATAAATTTGAGTCAGCATGTGTTTTTTTTATAGAATAATCTAATGAATTTGTAACTAGATGTTTATTATTATTTGTATTAAAATCCAATGGAATATAATTTGTATTTTTTAAATCATTATTTCCATATGAATTATACATATTAAACAAAATATTTAATTCTCTTTTTAACTCATCTAATTTGATTTCTTTTTCATTTATTTTTCTATCAAATTCATTTAATAATTGATTTAATGTATTTTTTTCAATATTAATTGATTGATTATTATTATTTTTTTTATTTAATTGTTGATAAGCATCATTTCTTTCTTCCTTTAATTTACTTATAATTTGATTTATATTTATAATTTCCTTAATTATTTTACTTAATTTACTATCGGTAATTTGACTAATTTTACATATAATATTCATTAAATCAATATTTTTATTATTAAAATGATTTAAGAAATCAATATCTCTTTTAAGTTGACTATTTTCAAAAATTAAAAATGAATTATCTTTAATTAAATTATCATTATTTGATTTCACTATTATATTTTCTTGTATTTGTTCATTTAATTGATTATTAATAAAATTAATATCTTTTTTTTGATTTTCTAAATTTAAATTTCTATTATTAATTTCATTTTGTAATTGCTCTAATTTTTGTGTTGATTCTTTACAATAACCATTTGATTCAAAAACTTTTTCATAAATATTGACAAATTCACTATTCACAATTGTTAAAGTATCAATTACTAATTTTATAAGTTTTGAATCTTTATCATATTCTAAATTATATTTTTGTATTGATGGAATATTTGAAATTTTATTTTTTAATATCAAAATATTATCACTAAAACTTTTTGTTAATAATGAATTTAAATCTTCATTTGCCATTTTATTTAATATTGTAATGTAATTTTTTAAATAATTTTGTAAATCAGAAAGTGATATTTTTAAATTTGAAATATAATCATTAAAATATGTAAATTTATCTTCAAATTGGGATAATTCATTTTTTTTTAATGCTATTTCCAATTCTAAACTCTTAATTTTATCTTTAGCATCATTATTTAAAGATAAGCTTTCATTTATTTTATACATTAACTCACTAATCAATTTTTTTAATTCTGATTTTTCTTTTAATAAACCTGAAATTGTTTGATTTTGTTTATTGATATTTGTTTTAAGGTTAAGATTTTCGTTTAAATAATTTTTCTTATTATTTCTTTCAAAATAATTATCATTATTATAATTATCATCATTACTTTTATTATCACTAAAATCAATAGAATTTATATTTTTTCTAATATTATCAATATTAAATTTATTTTGACTATTACTTCTTCCTTTAAAATTTTTTTTATAATAATAATCGTCAATATTACTATTTAATCTATGATTATTTATATTTGAATCATTTTCTAGATAATTACTTTCAATTGAATTTTTTCTTGATTCATTATTTTCTTTTTTTTCTTTATTTAATTGTTCAATTTCATATTTTAATGAATTTACCATAGCTTGAGAAAGAACTAATTCTTTTCTATATTCATCAGCTTCATTTTTTAATTTTACAAAATCAATAATATTTTCTGGAGAAATATATTGATTTATTGTACCATTTTTAAACAATTCACTATCAATTGTTTGTTGTAAAAGTGATATTATATTTTTTTGTTCTTCTGTTGCTTTTGTTTCTTGATTTAATAAATCAGTAATTTCCTCATTTTCATTTTTTAATTTTTTATACTTTTCCTTTAATAATTTATATTTTTCAATATTAATATTACTATCATTACTTCTTTCTGACTGGGCAGAATTTTCTTTAAAATCTTTAAAATTTTTTTTTAATTTTTTATACTTTTCATACAATTCATCATATTTATTGTTTTCACTTTCATCTTTAATTGAAGATTTTTTACTATTAGATTTAATACTTTCTTCAGTTAATGGAATAATTTCATTAGGATTTAATTCTCTAATTCTTTTTTCACATAATAATTTATATTTATATAATTCATTTAATCTTCTTGCTTGATCTTGAATTTTTAATTCTAATTGTTCAATATATGATTGCTTTAAATTCATATTTGGATAATTATTCCTTTGAGAATCAGAAATATGTTTTGATATAGATTCTATTTCATAATCAGTGTCTTCTGCATATAAATTTTGTAAATTTGAATTATTACTATCTTTAATTTGATTATTGATTTTAATTTGATTTTTTTCGTTATTTAATGTTAATATTGGATTTTTTAATTGGTTTTTTAATTCTTTATTTAATGATTTTGATGCTTGAATTAGTTTATTTGTTTTTTTTTCATTTCTTAATTTTGAAAGTTTTCCTTTCATTTTTTATTTAAGTTTTCTTTTTTAATTTTTTATTAAAAAAGAAAATAATATAATAAATATAAATATTATAATTAGTTTAAATGGAAAAAAATATTGCTTCATATATAATAATTGATTATGTTGATTTATTAAAAAATAAAGAAAAAAAAAGAGAAAAAAAGCAAAAAAAAACTCCTTTTTATCAAACAATATTAATTATAATGGTTGGATTAATTATTTCATTTTTTTCTCAATGTGAAATAACAATGACATATGAATTATTAGGATTCTATTTAAATTGGAATAAATCAAAAATAATTATAAGTACATTTGAATTCCTAATTTTTTTTCTATTTTCATCAATATATTGTAAATTTAAATATACAAAATTTAATATTATTTATTTAATCATATCGATTTTATATACAATTAATAGTTATATTTATTATTATAGATATTCAAGAAATTCATTTCATTTTCCAAATATTGCGAATTTTTGGACTTTTATTATTTTAGTAATTTATAATTTATTTAAATATAGAAATAATTTATTACGTATACCTAAATTTTTTTTTTATGGAATGTTTTTGGGAATATTAGCAAATATAATCCAATTAATTATAGCTTATTTGTATATTGGTGCAAATAAAAATGATGAATTTCAATTTATTTTTCATTATTCTGATCATATAAATAACATATATGCAATAATATCTGGAACATCTTCTTCTTTAATTTATATTTTAATGGAAAATTACTTATATAAAAAAAAAAAAATTATAGATTCTCTTCCACATATTAGTTTTTATTCATTTATTTTATGTTTAATAATTTGTACTTTAAATAAAGAATTTTCTTTTATTGGTTCGAGTCTCAAAATTTTTCCTTTTAAAAGTTTATGTTATTATATTGTTTTAATTTTTATAAATATTATACTTCTAATATTTACTCCTTTTTATATTCACAAATGCTCTGCTTTATCTTATGGAATTATATGTTCTGCTGAATTATGCTTTAAAATTTTAATTAAATTTATTTTTGAGAAAAATGAAATAAATTTAGTTGTTGGATTTTTCTTTGCATTGCTTATTTTCATTTTTGGTCTTGGCTTTATATCATATGAAACTATAAAAGATAATTCAAATTATGAAATTGATAATTTTATAGAAAAAGAATATGATGTAAAAGAAAAATTAATAAAAAATAATTAATTTTCTATAAATAATATTATTTAAGAATATATATATATTATTATTTATTTTTATTAACAATTATTTAAGATTTTTAATTTTTTTATTTATATATTTTTATTTTTTTAAATTATTTACATAAATATATTATAAAGAAATTCAATTAATTAAAATTGTATTAAATTTTTTTTAATATTTTCTCACATTTTTCTCCAAATTTCTCTTTAATTCTTTTTGCATTTATGATTAGCATTTCAACATCGATAATATCTAATCTTTGTAATTCTTCCATCATAGCAGGTAAATCAGAATTTAAAATAGAATCTTTTTTCATAAGTATAATAGCTAAACAAGTATAAAAAGTATTTATAAATTTATTTTCTTCACAAAATAAAAAATCCCATAATCTTAAAATATCAATCATTAAAAAATCTTGACTAAAAAATAAAATAAACCATCTAAGAGAAAATAAAGAAAAATCTAATTTATATTTTATAAAATGATTATAAATATCTATATCAATAATTTTTAATAATTCTTTCAATCTTTTGCTCTTTCCCAAGATTCCTTTATCACTACCATCTTCTTCTCTAATAAAAACACTTTTAATTTTATCCATTAAATTATAAAAAGACCAAAATGTATCTGCTTCAATATTACAATCATTTTCAATATATAATTTATCAAATGAATAACAATAATAAATAGGAGAAATTATTTCATTCATTCCTTGAACATATTTTATATCAGGAGAAAATTTTGCATATATAAATAATATTCTTGATACTACATCTGCATGTGTTTCTATAACATTTTTATTATATGTATCATTTATATCTTTCATTGTACAATTTCTTCTATTTTCCATCATTCTTTTTATTGTTTCTTGAGATAATTGATTTTCATTGTTTGTTGGTTGGAAAAAAAAAGATAATTGACTATGTGTTCTATTCACATCTTTTTTTATTTCTTCTAATAAAACTTTATTTGTTTTTTCTTCTAATTCTTTTTTTTCTTTTGAGGTTTTATTATTAAAATTTTCTAATAATTTAAATTCTTCATTTAATCTAATTAAAAATTGTTCTTTATAAAATTCATATAATTTTCTTTGAGTTTGTAATACATTTGACCATTCCTCACTATTAATAGGTAAATAATCAAAATTTATTTTCCATATTAATGAACGTAACATTGGTAAATCATCTGGGAGACCATTTGAACATAATTCTATTAATTTATTTTTATCTTTTGCTATTATACTTTGTATAATATTCCCAGTTATTTCTATTGTTTGATTTGAACATTTAAGAGAACGATTAATTATTGAATTTAATATTGTTTTTTTTGATGAATTATTTGGATTATTATTTGAATTATATTCAATGTTATTATCTTTGTTTTGTAAATTGTTTTTTTCCATTTTTGAATTTTATTTTTTTTATTGGAAGAAATTTTTATTTTTTTTAAAAAAATATATGAATATTAAATTATGTAAAAGTATATTTTTCATTTTTTTATTGATTCATTTGATTAATACTTTTAAATCAAAAATTATTCATTCAAAATTACGTTTTATAGAAGAAAAAAATTACTTTCTTCAAGATGATATAATGCGTTCAAAAAATAACAAATTAATAAATAATTATCTTTCCACAAAATATTTATATTGGTCAAAAGGATTTAAAGGTGAAAAAATAAAACTAGGAATAATGGATTCAGGAATAAATAATAAAAATATAAAATGTAACTTAAAAAAATCAAAAAATTTTTCAGATGACATTTATGACATAGACTATATAGGACATGGAACATATCTTTCATCAATAATATGTTCAGAAGAAATAGGAATAAGTCCAAAAATAGATTTATATATGTATAAAATATTTAATAAAGAAGGTGATACAAATACAAATTGGATAATAAATGCATTAAAAGAAATATTAGATGATGAAATAAATATATTAAATATGTCATTTGGAGGAATAAATTATAATGATAAAAAAATAATATCATTAATAAAAGAAATAGTTAATAAAAATATAATAATAATATCCTCAAGTGGAAATGAAGGACCAAGTTTTGGTTCAATTTCCTTTCCAGGTAATAATATTAATATTATTACTGTTGGAAGTGTATCAAATGAAATTTTTACTATTTATAAATATTCATCAAGAGGTCCTGCAATGTATTCAAATAATATTATTATTCCTAAACCTAATACTTGGACTTTAGGAGAAGATATTATTGGTTTTAATATTAAAAATAAAGAATATGTTATTAAAAATGGAAGTAGTGTTTCTTCTGCTATTGTTTCTTCTTTTATTGCACTTTTTTTATCTGCTGATTTTGATAATTTAAATTATTGGAATTGTGCTAAAATTATTGAAATTATTAGATTGTCTAATATTGAATTACCTGAAATTAATTTATTTGAAAGATTTTCTGGGTTGTTTAATCCACAAGGTTTATTAGGTTTTTTGGATTTGGATTATAAAAAATTATTTTTGGAAAAAATGAAATTATTTAATTTTGATTATTTGAAAAATAGTAATTATAAGAATCAAAGGTATTTTGATAATTATAATTATAATATTGATTTTTATGCTACAAAACAACCTGTTAATATTCCTTTAATTGTTCTTAATTTTATGAATAAAAATGATTATGATAAAATTCAATTACCTTTTAAATTTGAAATATCTATTATAAAGAAAAAAAATAAAAATGATGATTTGTCTGAGATAATAACAAAAAATTGTATGAATATTATTATTGATGATATTGAAACAATTTCTTTAATTTTTTTATTGAATATGAAAATAATATTTAATGATAATCCACAATGTAATTTTTATAAACAAAATATTAATTGGGATATTAAATTTTTTGATTCAAAAAATAATCATTTATTCAATTTATATTATTCATTTAATTTTATTCCAAAACCTTTAAAATATAATAGAATATTATTTGATCATTATCATCAATTAATTTATCCATATGATGGTCCAATTCCAAAAGATTATTTACTAAAAAATAATTTTGATTATGATTGGACATATGAAAATATGGATACAAATTTTTTTTCTTTAAAAAAATATATATTAGAAAATGAAGAATATTACATTGAAGAAACAAACGAACCACTTACATGTATAAATTTAGAAGAATATTCAGTTTTATTAATTATTGACAGTGAAAAAAAAATGAGTTCAAAAGAAATAACAAAATTAAAATATTCATATGAAAATTATGGATTATCAATTTTTATTATATCTGAATGGAATAATATTTTAATATCAGCTAATTTAAATTATTCAAATCAAAAAGACAAAAATAAAAATAAAGAAATTAAAATTAAAAAAGAAGGAGCAAATTTATCAAATTTAAATTCTTTTTTATTAAATTATAATATAGCATTAACAAAAGATAGTTTATCAGGAGAAGTTTATTTATCAAATCAAAAAATAGAAATTAATTCAGGTTCATCAATTGGATTATTTCCTGAAAATGGAATTTTATTTGGAGGAACTTTTTCAAATGATGAACAATTTATTTCTAATAAAGCAATAACTGAATTATCAAGAGCAATTTTAGGATTATATGAAAATAAAAATAATGAAAAATTTGGAAGAATTGCAATTTTTACTGATTCTTTTTGTATTGATGATTATCAATTATCAGTTGAGAAAAAGGAAAAAAATTGTTTTTGGTTTTTTAAAGATATTTTGACATTTTTAATTCATGGAAATTATGCTTATAATAATTTAAATTTGTTAAATAGTAAATTTTTAAATAAAAATTATTATAATGGAGAAACTATTCAATATGATTCATTTAATAATGAAATAAATGAAAATGAAAAATGTATTAATAAAATTAATTTTCCTAATAAATTTATTGAAAATATAAATTTAAAATTTAAAATCAATAATTTTTCAAATGAAGAAATTACAATGGAAATTCCAAATATTTTTACAAATGAATTAAGAATTGATTCATTAATTAATAATAATAAAATACTTGAAATGATGAAAGGATTACTTTTGATATTTATTCCTATTTGTGGAATATTAATAATTTTACTTATTATAATTAAATATAAAGTTGAAAATAATAGAAAAAGAAGAATAAGTGCAATTCAAACATTAGGAGAAATTAGACCATTAATGATAAGAATAAATCAAAGAAAAAGAATGAATTCTATAAGTAGTGATACTCCTTTATCTTTAGAATTAAAAAATGAAAAAGTTTAATTTTGATTTGTATATTATTATATTTAATAAATGTAAATTTTAATAAAGAATAAAACATAAATTATAATAATAATTAATTAAATCTATAAAAATGAAATATAAAATAAATGAAGTTCAATCATTAAAATAATTTAAAATAAATCCAATAATTTTTAATTAAAATAATAGAATATAAAAATCATTTAATAATTTAAAAAAAAAAATAATAACAATTATTCACTATTTAAAGATTTAACCAACAAAAAATTATTTATAACGAAATGCAAACAAGAAGTCAGTTAAATTCTTCAAAATTTCCTATTTTGTCAATGTCAGATAATAATTATTTCTTAAGGCATAAAAGATATTTAAGATATGAAAATGAATTAGATAATATATTTCCTATCAATAAAAATATAAAAATAAATAAATTAAAAAAAGAAAAAAATTCTAATCCTCTTTTAATAAATGATACTTATATTAATCATTTAATGGAATATAATTCAGATTTTTTTAAAATAATAGGATTTAAAAATTCAGGTAATACTTGTTTTATAAATAGTATATTACAATGTTTTATACATTGTGTCCCTTTAAAAAATTATTTTATTATTAATGAACATAAACATTTAAATAATAATAATAATTTTTGTTTTCTATGTGAATATTCAAAATTAATCCAATTAATTCAAAATTCAAAAGAAAAATTTATTTGTCCTGTTAAATTAATAAATAATATGAATTTTATTTTTCCATATTTTATTAAAGGAAAACAAGAAGATGCGCATGAATTTTTATTATTTTTTTTATCAGCATTTGAACAATCTTGTATTAGTTATGGAATTAATTTATTAAAAAATAATTTTTATAATTATACAATTAATAATAATTTAATTTCAAAAATTTTTAGTGGGAAAATTATTTCAAGAGTTCAATGCGGTAAATGTAAAAAATTTTCAAATACAATTGATACCTTTTCTAATATTAGTCTAAGTATATTAAATAGTTTTACATTAATAGAATGTATTGAAAATTATTGTAAAAATGAAAAGTTAATTGGAGATAATCAATATTTTTGTGAGAAATGTAAAAAAAAATGTGATTCAGAAAAACAAATTATTTTTTCTCATTTACCAAAAATTCTAATATTACATTTAAAAAGATTTGACAATAATAGAAGAAAAATTAAAAAATATATTGAGTTTAAAATAAATTATAATTTTCAAAAATTTTGTCAAAATAAAATTACAAATACAAATTATACTTTATGTGCTGCATTAATACATGAAGGATATTCAATTAATTCTGGACATTATTTAACTTATGCAAAAAATTCTAACAATCACTGGTATTGCTTTGATGATATAAATGTTAAATCTGTTAAAGAAAATGAAGTATTAAGTTCAATTCCTTATATTCTATTTTATCAACAGGTCTGAACACATTTAAAATTAAAAAAACAATAAATATGTATATTCCATATAAATTATTAAGTAAATATTTTATTATAAAATAATAAAAAAATATATTTTTTTTATCAAGTAATTTAAT
>JAJJLH010002726.1:0-14531 GCA_023806865.1 Isotricha sp. YL-2021a | reverse complement strand
ATTTTGATTCAATTGATAATGTAAATAAAACAAAAACATTTCAAAAAATATTTAATTAATAAAAACAAATAAATAAATTTGAATAAATAAAAGTAAAAAAAAAATAATAAAAAAAAATAATAAATCATACTTCTAAATTATAATTACAAACAATTATAAAAACTATATAAGACATAATCTATATATATAAATAAACTCAATAAAATATATAAAGAAAAATTAATAAAAATAAGAATTTATTTTTCATACTACTCAATTACCTAAAATACATTACATCCGCAAACTGCTTTAGCATGATCATTTTTTTTTGGTTCAGGAATATAATAAAATCTAGTTTCTGATATATCTTCATTATATTTTTTATAACTTTCAACATCAATAATTGTATAAACTGGTTTTATAAAAGTAACATGTTTTTTTTGTTTATTTTTTATTTTTTCTAAAAGAGTATCTTTTGTTTGAAGAGAATTATTACTTTCTTCTGATATTTTTCTTATTGATTGATCACTTTTTTCTTTTTCAAACATTTCAATAGCCTCTTTATATTTACCAATTTTAATTAAACAAGCCCCATAAGAATGAAAATAGAATTCATTAGTAGAATTTAATTTTATAGCTTTTAAAAAAAATTTTTTTGCTTCAAAATAATTTTTTAAATAACATAAACAAATTGCTTTATTAAAAAAAATGTCAGAATCATTTTTATTTAAATCTATAATTTTATTATAATCATGTATAGCATGATTAAAATGTTTTAATTTAGCATAACAAGAAGCTCTTTTATTTAAAGTAACTAAATCATTTTCATTTTGAGCTAAAACAATATTAAATTCATTTATTGCTTTTTCAAAATTTTGAATTTCTATATAACATAAACCAATATTAAAATGAACATTAGGATAAAAAAAATTTTTTTCAATTACTATTTTATAAATATCAATTGCTTCATTATATTTTTTTAATTTACTATAAATAAAACCTAATTGAAAATATGCATCTATATTATTATTTACATAATTTAAATATTTAATAAAATCATATGATGCTTCTTCGAAATTATTTAATTCAATATAAATTATACCTTTTTGTAAATATGCTTCATAATAATTTTCATTTATTGATAATAAATAAGATAAAACTTCAATTGATTTTTTTAATGATTTTAATTTAAATAAATATATTCCTTTATTAAAATATGCATCTTCATAATAAGGATTTAAATTTATTGCTCTTTCTGATTCTAATAAAGCTGAATTATATTTATTTATTTTAGAAAATGAAAATGATAAATCATTATGTAATTTTGCAATATTTGGATTTATTTTTATTCCTTTTTGATATGAGATTATACTTTTTTCATATTTATTTAAATATGATTCAATATTTCCTTTTAATAAATATGATAAATGGTCATTTGGATGAAGTTTTAGATTTATATTTATATAGAAAAGTGCTTTTTTAAAATTATGATTGTTATATTCTTCTTCACTTAATATATAATAATCCTTTTCTTTTTCCATTTTTGAAACTTTTTAAATTTTTTATTTTTCATATATAATTATTATTTAAATACAATATTTTTTAATTTAAAAATAATAGATGATTTTAAAAAAAAAAATCAAAAATTAAAAGGAATGATGGAATATTTGATTAAAATTATTTATTTTCTTCCATTTTTATAACATTACATAACATATCTTTTTTATTAATTGTTCATTTTTAGTATTATATTTTTTTTGATAAATTGAATTTTGTATTATCCTTTTTTTAATTCATGTTCTTTTATTTTGATTAAATATATTTTCCAATATATATTTTGAATCTGATATATGATACTTTTTAAATTATTTCATTTTAATATGATTTGAATTTTAATAGAAATTTTTCTTTTTTTTATTATTCTTTAAAGAATATTTATTTGACAAATTACTTCTAGGAGAAGATGAAATAGAATTAATATTATCAAATTTTATAAAAGTTTTTTGAATTTTTTGATTTTCTTCACTATTAAAAAATGAAGAATAATAATAATTAGAACTAATATTTGAATTATTAATTTTACTTAAATTCCAAAAATCAATTCTTTTTTTTATTTTATTTTTAATTAATTTTGGACTTCCTAAAATTTCATAATTTAATCCTTCTGTTAATAAAAATATTTTTGAATTATCATTTGTATTATTTATTTTTGAATTATTTCTTAAAAAATGAGGAATAAATTTATTATTTAATTCTAATGTATTATTTCTTTTATGATATTTTTTTTTTTTTTCATTATTTTTATATTCTTCAATTGATTCTACTAATTGAGTTGGATTTTTTATAAAATCATTTACTAAATGTTGTATTGTTAATTTTTTTCCTTCATGTTTTGAATTTAATATAAATTCTTTAATTTTTTTAAAACTTTTTTTTCTTTCTGAATTATGTTTTGGAATATAAATTTTATCATCTAATATTAAATCAGGATTATTTTTTAAATCATTTAAATTAATTGAAATTCTTTTTTTTGATATAGATAATAATTCATTCTTTTTATTTTTTTTATGTTTTAATTTTTTATTTGTTTTATTTTCTTTTTCAAAATTTTTAAATAGAATAGTACTATTTATAAATGTTTTAAAATGATGTCTATTATATCTTTCTTCACTTAATATATTATTTTTATTTTGTAAAATAGGAAAATCAATATCATTATTTTTATTTCTTTTTGGACTAGGACTTTTAAATTTAATATTAACAGAATCAATTGTATTTGTTTTTAAAAATCCATATTTTTTCTTTTTTAAAATATTTGTTTCTGATTTAATTATACTACTAACTAATTTATTAATTTCTTTAATTGATTGATTTTTTTTATTTTCTTTATTATAATTTTTATCATGATTTCCTATATCAGTATATTCAATACTTGAATAACTACTTGAATTTTCAAGTAATTTATTTAAAGAAAAAGAGTTATATTGATTATTATTTTTAAATTTTAACTTATTTTTATTTTCCATTCTATTAATTAAATCTTGTTTAATTAATAAATAATGATTCATAAATTTATAAATTTTAATTCCCATTCCAAGATAACAAGGATAAAATTTACATACATATTTAGAAATAATACCAAAATTTTTTAATTTTTTTAAATCATTTCTTATTTCATAATATTTAGGAATAAATTCAGTATTATCTATATCTAATAACAATTCTTTAAATCTTGCGTTTTGAGTTGTATTTTTTTTTAATATATTTTCTATAACTAAAATTGAATAAGTTTCATTTAAATTTTGAGAATATTTTTCTAAATTTTTTCTTATTATATATAAATATTTTAATATAATATTTAATTTCTTTTTTTTATATCTAGTGATTTTCATTGTAGCATCTTTTAAATTTTTTCTAGGAAAGAATATTGATGGTCTTGGTTTTGGAAAATTAATTTTAGCTTTAACAAGTGATATTCTTCTTAATTCTTTTTGTCTTTCTTCATGATCAAAAAATATAGAATTTCTCTTTTTCATATTAATTAAAATAAACTATTATTAATTATTTAGTTAATTAAAAATAATAATAAATATTCAAAATATAAAAATGTTTGTAAAAAAAATACAAATATTATTAATCTTCATTTTTATTCAAATAATAATATCAGATAAACAAAGTAAACCAAATAATAATAAACCAAATAATAACAAACCTAATAATAATCAACCAAATAATAATAAACCAAATAATACAAATCAAAATACTCAAAATAATAAAACAAATATAACAGGAAATAAAAATGTTTCTAATAATTTAATAAATGAAACATTACTTTTCCCTTTAGAAAATGATACAATAAACATAACAAGAATAAATGATACATTAATCTTTTATATGAATTATAATTTTAATAAAAAAAAATTTATAAGAATAATATTAATAATATTATCATCAATAATATTTTTATCAATAATTTATTCATTTTATAAAGTTCCTCTTAAAATTGGAATTCCTATACAATGTTGTCTAAGAACAAAATATATTATTAAAGGTTTTATTTTTCTTATTTTTTTTCCATTAACTTCAATTTATTTTTTAATGAATATAGTATTTAGTTTTATTGATGGTATTTTTCCAGATAATAATTTTGAAGAAGAAAGATTAGAACAAACTGATATTAGTATGAATAAAAAAAAGGAAAAAAATTTTATGAAATTTAATGAAGAAAAATAATTATATAAAAAAATATTTTAATATAAATAAAAAATAATAACTTATCTAAAATATTTTAAATGTTTAAGTTTAAATGTTTTCATTTTTTTATTTTGAAAATATTATTAACTTTTATGTTAATTATTTTTTTTATTACTTAATTATAATTTATTTTAGAGAGTAATTTATTATGGGTTGTGTTCAATCAGGAGATGTTATAAAAATTGATAATAATCAAGATAATAAAGAAGAAAATGATAATTATATAAATAAATCAAATAATGAAATATATGATAGAGGAAAAACAAATATTTCAACAAATAAATTTTCAAATCAAAATGAAGAAGAAAGAAAAAATATTAATAATAATAATAATAATAATAATAATGTAAGTAATAGTAATAATAATGAAAGAAATAATGATAATAATTTAAATATAGAAATTAATGATATAAAATCAAAATATAATATTTTAGATCAAATATATCAAAATGAAATATCAATTGACTACAAAATTCAATTAAAATCAAATCCAAATATATATCAAATTTTAAAAGTAATAAGTAAAGACAAAATAGGAAGAGCAATCCCAGAAGAAAAAATAATAAATGAGATAAAAATATTAAATTCATTAAAACATAAAAATATAATTCAAGTATATGAAAGTTTTTATGATTCAAATAATTATTATGTAATAACAGAATTTTGTGAATTTGGAACATTAAATTCTATAATTAAAAAAAAACTAAATGAAAATCAATTAAAATATATAATATATCAATTATTAAATGCAGTAGATTTTTTAAGTAAACAAAACTTTGTTCATACTGATATAAAACCAAATAATATTTACATACATAAAATATTCAAATATAAAAATGAAAATTATTACAATATAAAATTATTAGATTTTGCCTCATCAAGTAATATACATAATAATCAAAATGAAAATTCAAATCTTCCTTATTATGTTAGTCCAGAAATTTTTGATCAAAATTATAATTATAAATGTGATATTTGGTCAATTGGTGTAATATTATATGAAATGTTATTTGGTTATATCCCTTTTCATGGTTATAATTATAATGATTTAATTTTTAATATTAAAAATTCTTATATTAATTTTAATAATGAATCTATTTCAAATAATGCTTTAAATTTATTAAAAAATATGCTTAATAGAAATATTGAACAAAGATTTGATTCTGAACAATGCTTAAATCATATTTGGTTTTCTGATTTAGATATTATTAAAAATGAAAGTTTAGATATTATTAAAAAAGAAAGTTTTGATGGTAAAAATTTAAAAGAGGAAAATTTAAATAAAATTGTTGAAATTAATGATGAGAAAAAATCAAGTTTTAATAGTTTAAAAAATAAAAAAGTTTTAAAAGATAAATCTAAATTTGTTAAAGGAAAAAATGAAAATAATGATATTATTTCTCAAAGTGAAAGAGATATTAATAAAGGGAATAATAAAAATTTTAAAATAAAAGATATTTATAAAAATATTATTTTAGATGTTAAAAATTTTGAAATTAATTTAAAGAGAAATTTTTCATTTAACAATTATAAAAAGCTAGATTTAAATAGTAATTTTTTTAATCAAACTATTAAATATATTCATCATTATATAAGGAAGAATTTTTATATCATTGAGGAGAAAAAATATTTAAATGGATTTTTTGATAAATATAAAAATAATAATGGAATAAATTTTGATAATACATTTTATTCTGTTAAAAAATATTGTGGTATTGAAAATAATTTAATTAATGATATACATTATAATGAAAAAATAAATAATATTTTAAAAAATCCATTTAATAAACAATCTAATTTAAATTTAATTGATTTTCAAAATTTATTGATTAAAATAAAAGGAGAATTATTAGAAGATAATTTATGGAAATTATATAGTAATTTAAATGGAAATAATAAAAGAGAAATAATTCATTGTTTAAATAAAAATCAATCAATAAAATATAAAAAATATTTAAATGAAATAGAAAAAGAAATGAATGAACAAAAATTAAAAGAAAATTATCTTTTTTATGAATATAAAGCATTAATTGAAAAAGTAATAAGAAAATTTAATTCACAATAATATATATTATATAAATAATATTAATGTGATTTATTAAATAGAATACAATTACATTTGTTTATTACTTATATTTAAGTTTATAAATAGATAAAAAATAATTTTTTTGAAGAAATATAATTTAATATTTATAATTAATTTAGTTAATAAAAAAAGATGAAAAAAATAAATTATTTCACCTTTTTACCCAAAAATTCAATATATACAAATGCAAATTTAAAATATCAAAGTTCAGTCCATACACCTAAGAATTCAACTAAAAAATTAACCAATTATTTTTTTGATAATAAAGAAGAAGAGTTTGAAATAATTAAAAAAAAATTTTTAAATAAAACAAAAATATCAGAATCAACTTCTTCTTTTACAATAATAAAATCACCTTTAAATAAACTTTATATGGAACAAAGTAAAGTAAAAAGTCCATTAAGAAAACAATTAATATTATCTATTAATAGTTCTTCTTTAATAAAATCAAAAGAGAAAAATTTATCATATTTTAATAATTACGGAAATATAAATTGTAATAATAATTTAAAAAGTAGAGCTTCAAATTTATTTTATAAATTTTTAACTAAAACAAATTCAAATTTAAATGAAAATTTTATTCATTTTGTAAATAATAATAATTATAATAAATCATTTAAAAAAAAGTCAATTTATACAACTTATACAACAAGAACAAATTCATTTGAAAAAAAAAAAAAAAAAATAATAAATAAAATTAATTCTAATAATAATAATAATATTGATTATAATTTAAATCATACAAGACAAACAAAATATTCTTCTTTAAATTATTATATTGCAAATTCTAAATTTAATATTAAATATTTATCTTGTTATTTGAAAAAGAAAAGAATAAAAAATAAAAATTCAAGTATGAATAAAAATAATAATTTTATTAAATTTAATTGTGATTTAATTTTAAAGAAAAACAATAAAAAATTTTCATATTCAAATAAACACACTCCTTCAAATTCACTTTTAAAACTAAATACAGTAACAACAAGAATAAATAAATTTTTAAATAATTTAAATTTTCAAAAAGATAGAAGTAATAGTTGTGATGAAAAACCAAAAAAAAAAATAATTAATATAAAAAATAAAAATTCAAATAAAATAAAAAATAAAATAAACAACAATTCATATTGTATAAATACAAAAAAGAAAAATTCACAAAGTCAAAAAAATATATTATTAAAAACAAATATAAAAAATAATACAAATAATAATAATTATTTAATTAAATATCCCCTTAGTGAAAATAATTATAAAAAACATTATGAAAGTTACAATTGGGAAGAAAAAAAGAAAAAATTACAAAAAAATTTAGAAATAGAATTTATAAAAAACTTAATAAAAACAGAAAATAAAAAAGAAATTACTAATCCAAAAAATCAAAACAGAAATAATATAATTTCAAATAATAAAACAAATAAAACTCAAAAAATAACATCTCGAAAAAAAATAGAAGAAAATAAAGAAGAAATAAAATTAACATCAACATCAAAAATAAGTAATTCAACATTATCATCATCAAATAGAGATTGTCATTATTATTTAAAATTATCATTAAAATTATCACAATATATAAAATCATATTATTTAAAATATAAAAAATTTCCAGAAACTTCACTTTCTTTTTATAAATATGGAAGATTAATTGGACAAGGCGCTTTTGGTAAAGTTAATATTGGATTAAATGTTTTAACTGGAAAAATTGTTGCTATTAAATCTTTTAATAAAGAAAATTTAAAAATTAATAATTTTGAAAATCAAAATAAAATTTTATATGAAACTAATTTAATGAAAAAATTAAATCATAAAAATATTACTAAGATATTAGAATTATTTGAAAGTGATAATTATATTTTAATTATTATGGAATATATTAATGGAGGAAATTTATTTTCTTTTGTTAAAAAAAGAAGAAAACTTTCAGAAAAAACAGCAAAATTTTTATTTAAACAAATAATTGAAGGAATAGAATATATACATTCTAAAAATATTGTACATAGAGATATTAAATTAGAAAATATTTTAATTGATTTAAAAAATAATATTAAAATATGTGATTTTGGTATTGGTAAAATATTAAATAATAAAAATGAAAAATTATATGATCAATGTGGAACATTAATGTATATGGCTCCTGAAATATTAATAAATAAAAAATATGGTTTTGAGCCTTTTCCAATTGATTTATGGTCATGTGGAATTTGTTTATATATTATGTTAAGTGGTACAATTCCTTTTTCAATTTATGATAATAATAATAATAAAAATAATTATAATAATAATAGTAATAATAATAATAATAATAATAATTATAAAAATAATGATGATTCAAATTATCATGAAAAAGATTCTAGAATATTACAATATAATATTATTAATAATGAACCAAAATCTATTGATAATATTTCAATTGAAGCTGTTGATTTAATTATGGGATTATTAAATAAAGATCCTAAGAAAAGATATAATATTTATCAAGTTTTAAATCATCCTTGGTTAAAAAATGAAAATATGTTTAATTATAAATATCATTTATTTACTAAAGCAGAAATGATTATGTTAAGTAAAACTTTTATTGATTATAGATTTGCTAAAATTGAAGATATTAAAGAAAATTTTACTATATCAAATTTAAAAGATGATAATATTAAAAAAGAAATTACTAATTGTTTAACTAAAAGTTTAATTTTAGCACCTTATAATACTAATTTTAATTATAAAAATAATTATAGTTATGAAGAAGATAAAATTCCCTTATATGAATTATTTCAAAAAGAAAATGATAATATAAAAGAAAAAAAAGATGAAAAAGAAATTAAAATAGAAAATGGAATAATTATTTTTGGAAATAAAGTAAAAGAATTTAATGTAAGTTATGAATTAAATAATAATGGTGAATTAGATAATGGAATAATTATAAATACAAAAAGTGATAATAATTCAAGTTTTTCAAATAATTTTTTAAGTAATGAACCAAGTGGTTATTATTTTGATGATGAAGATAGTATAATTTTAAAAAATAAAATTAAAAATATTGATTTTTCTACTTTTGGGAGAGTTGAAGATGAAAATGTAAAGTTTGAAAATATTCTTAAAAAAATTGAAGATTTTGGTTATAATAAAGATTATGTTAGAAATTGTATTAAAAATAATATTTTATGTCATGCAACTGCTGTATATTTTTTATTGAGTAATTATGAATATATTTAAATTTTTTTCATTAATTTATAGATATTATTTTTTAATTTTTTTATATGAAAAAAAGAGTATTTAAAGTAAAATATAGTTTTATACTTTAAAAAAACTAAAATTAAAAACTAAATAATAATTTTAACAAATTATATATAATTATCCATTGTATTTAATTATTAGTATTATTGTTTTGATTTATAATTTTACTTTTTTCTCCTTTTCTATTCATTTTTTGTAAATTTTTTAATAAAATTGAAATTAAAGATATAATAATAAAAACTATTATTAAAGTTTCATTATGATTAGGATTAATATCAATTGGTGAATTGGAATTATTTACTCCTGAATTATTTATTGATAATCCATTTGAATTTATATTTCGATTAAATAATCTCAAATTAATAATTGAGTCTATTAAATTTTGAAATGCTTGATTTGCAGTTGTACAAATACAATGTTCTCTTAAATGTTCCATAGTTTTAAAAAATATATTTTTTATTATAAAAAAATCTTTAAATAAAAAATAAAATTTATAATTTTTTTATTTTAAAATGGTTAAAAAAAACAAAAAAAAAATTATCACAAAAAATAACATTTTTAATTTAATTTTAAAAAAAAATGAGTGAAGGAAGTCTAAATTTCAATATAGAAATAAATGATGACAAAAACTCAAATAATTTAATAGAAAATGAAGAAAATAAAAAAGAAAATAAAAAAAACCAAAATAAACCAATATCAAATAATGAGGATAATTCAATAATAAACTATTATAATAAATCATCACATCCAATAATAAGTACAATTAATTTATTATTTAAATTAATAAATATAATAATTTTCATATTTCAAGGTTTATTAATAGAAAATGATTCAATTGGAATAATATTTATAATAATAATTGGTTCATGTGATTTTTGGTATACAAAAAATATAAGTGGTAGATTTTTAGTTGGATTAAGATGGTCTAATAAAATAAAAGAAAATGGAAATGAAGTTTGGATTTACGAAAGTAAAAATGAAGAAAATATGAATAAAAGTGATACTTATATTTTTTGGACTTGTTTATATATTTCAAATGCTTTTTGGATTTTTTGTTCTTTTTGGGAATTTATAAGATTTAAATTTATTTCTTTTAGTGTTTCTTTTGTTTTATTAATTTTTAATTCTAGTAATTTATTTGGTTATTTGAAATGTTCAAAAATACAAAGACAGAAAATTGAAAGTATTAAAAATAAATTTATTGGAAAAGTTGGAAAAGATGTTATGATGAGTCAATTAAATTATTAAATTAAATGTATTTTTTATTTTATAAAAAAAGATTATATTTTCTTTTTCTTTTTTTATTTTATTTTTTTTAATTTTTTTTATTTTATTAAATTTAATAATAGATGAAGGAATATATTTATTATTATATATATTTGAATGGACTTTTTTGAAATGCTTGTTCAATATGAAAAAAATTTTGAAAAGAAAATAACAGATAATTTAAATATATTTAAGAGAGAAGTTATAAATTATTCAAATATAAAAAATAATGATATTAATTTTGATAATATTGAAGAAAAAAATATAAAAGAAATAATTAAAGAAATTTCAACATCTAAAATATTACATCAATTTTTACATTCTAAATATAAACTTTCAAATAATAATAAATACACAATTTTTGCAAAAGATATTAAAAAAAAAAGAAAACTATAATTATAATAATCAAAAAGATATTAATTTGAATAAAATTATTAATATCCCTATATTTAAAAATAACTTAATAGAAGAAATTAAAAAAACAATTTTTCAAAATATCAAAAATAAATATCTTTTAAAATTAAATGAATTATTAACTGTAAAAAAAGATATTACAAAAAATAATTTAAAAATTAATATTAATAATGAAAATGAAGAAAATTCATTAATTCAAAATCTAATACCTATTACTAATAATCAATTATTTGTTCCAATCAAAAAAAAAATTCAATTAAATGAAAAAAAAATTAAAACAAAAAATAAAACTTTTAGAAATGAAAATAATAATTTTGGTGTTTCAAAAGATTCTCAAAATATTAATTTTAAAAATATTAGAATGAAAAGAAATAAAAATAAAGAGATTTTTTTAAATAATAATAAATCATCTTTAATTTCTTTTTTAATAGAAAATGGGGGATTAGAAAAAAATAATAATATTAATAATAATAATAATAATTTTGATAAAACATATGTAAAAAATATTCATTTTTTAAATAAAAAAAATTCTTGTGGTTCTGAAAAATCTATTTCAATTGATAAAAAATTTTTAAATAGAATTGAAAGTCAAGGTAAAATTACAATAAATAAATTAAAAATCAAAGATTTAAGAAAAAGAATTAATCAAAATCATTCACCAAAAAAAATACAAGAAATAACAAAATCTTTAATTGAAAATTTAACAAATAAAAATATAAATAATAATATAATAAATGATAGTAAAGAAAATCAATTTTTTCAAAATTCAAATAATAATATTTCAAGAAATAATGAAAAAGAAAATGAAATTGAAATTAAATTAAATAATAATAATAATAGACCTGATTATTTAAGATATATAAATATTAAAAAAAATTATTTATCAAAATCTTCAATTCAAAAAAAGAAAATAAGTAAAATATTTTTAAATAAAATTTCTCTTTCAAATAATAATTTATGTAATAGTACAACTAAAATTTATAATTACTCAAATGGTTCTTTAAATAATAGTACTTCTATTAATATAAGTGGTTTATCATCTTTTTCTTCAAGAAATTCTAAAAAAAATTCTTCATCTAATTATTTTTTAATTTCAGAAGAAGAAAATGAAAGTAATGAAAAAAAATTAGATGATAAAGAAAGAGAAAAAATTCAATTTTCAGAAAAGTATATTAAATCTTTTAAAAATTGGAAAATTTCAAATGAAAATAAATTATTAACTAAATCAGTAGAAGATCATATAAATTTGAAAAACAATATTGAAAAAATTGAAAATAATAACAATAATAATAGTAATATAATAAATAATTTATTAACAGATTCATTAAATGAAGATTTTTCAAATTTAGATGATAATAATATAACAAATGAAGATTTAAATAATGATAAAACAAATAATAAAAATTTAGAAAATTTAATAAGTGATTCAGATAGTAAAAAAGAATTAACTGAAAGTTCAAATAAAATAAATTCAATATTAAAAAAAATTGATCAAGATGATCAAGTAAGAATTGATGAAGAAGAAATAATATTAAGTAATAATACAAGTTTATTTAATACACCAAAAAATAATAATAATGAATTATATAGTATGACATCACTTAGTGATTTTGATAAAAATAAAAATAAAAAAACTCCTTTATTAAAATCAGCAAAACCATATTATCCTTTAAATATGAAAATACATAAAATTAATAAAGAACAATATAAAAATAAAAATAAAACTGAAGTTATAAAAGAAGAAAATATTTTATTAAATAATAAAGAATTAAAAGATAATTTTCAAAAAGGAATTAATAAAAAATTTTCAAATGAAGAAAAATTATTTAAAACACCAATTTCAATATCATCAAATAATGATTATACATATTCAAATTCAAGTAGTAATAATAGTAATAATAAAAGTAATAATAAAAGTAATAAAAGTAATAATTTAAAAAATAAAAGTGAAAATTCCATTTTAGAAAATGAAGAAAATCAACCTGGAACTTTATATAATCAAGTTATTTCAGAAGAAAATGAAGAATTAAATTCAGAAAATAATGAAAGTCCAAAAAAAAAATCTCAACAAAATATTTTAAGATATTCAGATGAAGAAAATGAAGAAGAAATAAAAATTGATTTACCTAATTTTATAAATGAAATTAAAAAAGATGAAATAAAAGGAAATTTTATTGAATATTTAAATATAATATTAATTAATAATTATATTGATATAAGAAATAAAATTGTTCCTTTTATTATTAATAATCCTTTTAATCAAGAAAAATTTATTGATATTTTATTTCAAAAATCAATTTATGAAAATAAATTTCGTCCTTTATATGCAAAGTTATGTAAAGATTTAGATAAATGTCTTGTTCCAAAAAAAGAAAAAATAAAATCTCCTTTGAGAAATAGATTAATTGATATTTGTAAAAAAAATTTTAAAAATATTAAAAATCATATTTATAATAAAAATTATGTCTTTGGAAATTTATGTTTTATTGCTGAGTTAATTAATGTTCAATTAGTTTCTAAAAAAGTTGGTGTTCAAACAATAAATAATTTAATTGAAAAATATAATAAATATGAAAATGGTGATGATGATTTACTTTCAAATAGAGAATTAATTAAATATATTTATTTAGAAAGTATTATTATTTTATTAGATAAATTTGCTACTTGTTTAATGTATTATCAAAAAGATAGAATTAGAAGTTATGATATGAATTTTTTTGATAAAGAAATTAAAAAACAAATTCAATTTTTAAGAAATGTTTTAAATAAAAAAAATTATTTTGAAATACCTTTATATTTAAAATTAAAACTAATAAATATAATAGAAAAAGAAAAAAGAAATTGGAAACCTTATTATTTTGAAATTGTTAATCAAATTGATATTAATTTAATACCAAATATTCCTATTAATATTAATAATAATGAAATAGAAAATTATGAAAATGATAATGAAAAATCAAATTATAAAAAATATAGTAAAAAAAAAAAGAAAAATAATAGTATTAATCTTTATAATAATAGAAAAAATTATTCTGATTCATATGATAATTTATATAATAGGCAATTTTTTGAAGATTATGATTATTATAATTATATAAAAAATGATAATTATTATGATAATTATCAAAATAATTATACTGGATTTTCATATAATTTTAAAAACAATAAAAATAAATCAAGCTCCAATTTACAAAATAAAAATCTGAAAAATAAAAAGCAAAATTTTTTTCAAAAATGGAAATAATAAAAATATAAAATATAATACTTATATAATTTATTTATTTAATTTAAATATTTTATATAAAAT
>JAJJLH010002725.1:0-14550 GCA_023806865.1 Isotricha sp. YL-2021a | reverse complement strand
ATTTCTTTGAATTAATGAATAAAGGAAGATTGTATGCTTGTATTACTTCAAGACCTGGACAAGTGGAAAAGCTGATGGTTATTTGTTAGAAGGAAAAGAACTTGAATTTTATATTAAGAAGTTAGAAAAGAAATAAAATTGTTTTTAGGATTTTTAATTTTTTTATTTTATTAAAACCCATTTTTTGCATTTTTAATAAGGAAAATTGAATTTTTTATTTTTATTTATTTTTTTAAATTTAGATATTATAGTTTATTTTTTTTTAAATATTAAAAATTATTTATTTAAATATGGACAATCAAATTAATCTCAGAAGTAAATTAATTAATTATTTAAATAAAAATTGTAAAATAAACGAAACTTCTGAAGATGCAATTTTAAAAATGAATTTAATAATAACAAATTCATTTAAACCAAATGAAGAAAATTATTTTGAAATTAACAAAAAAGAAAAAGAAAAAAAAGAATTAACAAATAAATCACAAACATATGAAAAAATTAATGATGCTTTATTAAAAATAACTGAAACTAAAAATTCATTTCAAACACTAAATAATGATATAGATGTTTCATTCAATAAATTAACATCAATTTTATCATCAAGAGATGAATTACAAAAAATATTAAAAGAATTTAATACAAAAACAAAAGAAATTTTGTCATCAAAAGAAAAAATGCAAAAATTAATAAATGCAATAAATTCAATTTATTCTTTATATGAAGATACTTTATCAATTCAAGCTTTTTTAGATAATAATTCAAGTGTTTTAAAATATCGTTTTACTACAGATTATGAAAAAATTTTAAAAGGCATTAATTTTTTTACTTTAAACACACAATATATTCAATCACAAAAATATTTACAAACGTATAAGACTTTAAAAATAACTTCAATAAATAAATATTTTGAATATATTGAAAATACATTTAATACAATTAAAAAAGTTGATAATAATTTATTATTACCTCCTGATAAAGAAAGTTTTCTTAGTGAAATTTTATCTTTAAATGAATTAAAAGATTATAATTATTATTATTATCTTTTTCCAAATATTGGAAAAATGAAAGAATTAATATCATTCTTTGAAAATAAAATAAAATATGATAATGATATTCTTTCAAGTCAACAAATTTTAAAGCAAAAATATATTCAATTAAGAATTAACAAAGTTTATAATATTTATAAATCAATATTTGAAGAAATAAATAATAATTTTAATAATAATGAAGATAAAAGGCAATTTAATAATAATATTTTAATAGAATTACATAAAATTGTTCTTCATACTTTTTTAGAAATTTTACATTTTGGTGAATTATTTGAGCATGAATATAAAAGAGATGTTTATATTATTCAAGAATTTACTAATTATGTTTATAATGGTTTATATGATTGTATTAGACCTATTATCGTTTCTATAGTTTCTTTAGAAGATTTAATTATTTTATTTGATGCATTTTCTAATAATATGGGAATTTTTTTTATTGATGTTAATGAAGATAATGGAAATAATAATAATAAAATTATTGATTTTTATTTTAACTTTTTTAATGAGAAAATAAATAAAGAAATATTAAACAAAAATGTTGAAATTTTTAGAAAATTTTTAGATATATCGCAACATTTAATTAGACCAAATATATTACATTTAATACAAGATATTCAAGAAAAAATTTATTTTAAAATTTCAATACATGTTAAAAATAATTTTAATGAAATTGAATATGATTTTCCATCTTTTAGTTTATTTGAAGAAAAATTAAATTCAAATAGTCAATATAAATACTTTTCGCTTTTTCATTATTTTCTAAAAAGAATTGTAATTTTATATGAAATATTTAAAAATAAATTAGATGATAAAATTCTTAATCAAATAATAATTTCTTCAATAGAAACTTTCATATCAATATTAAATGGGGAAATATTAAATAAACAAAACTTAAATTATGAATTTCAAATTTATATAATTCAACAAATTTTATTATGTGTTCAAATAATAAATGAATTTAAAATTGATACAATTGAATCAGGAATTGATATTGATTTTCATTTTATTACAGATATGTTTAAATCTAATTTTAATTCAATTATTAATGGACAAATTTCAGTTGGAGAAATCATATCAAATTCAACTTTAAAAATTTTAGATAAAACAAGAGATTTTAAAAAGATATTATATAATAATTTATTAAAAAGTTATAAAATGTTTGTTAATTTAGCAAATGAATTTATATTTGGGAGAGTTATTATAGATTTATATCATAAAATTATAAATATCAAAAATGATAAAGAAAAAACAAAAAGTATTGTCAAATTATTAATTGAAAATGAAAAAGAATTTGAAGATAAAATACCTAAAATTGAGGAAAATAAAAATATTGTTTTTCAAAAATTTAATGAACAAATAATTACAATTGATAATACAGTTTATGATAAAATAGAAAAAGTTTTAAATGAAAATATTATCAATATAAAAAATAATTATATAAAATTTTTAAATGAATATTCAGATGAAGATAAAAACAAATTAGAAAATATAATTAAATTATTTGAAAATAATTAAAGATATATAAAATATAATAATGATATATATTATTTTAAATTATAATATAAAATTATAAAAATAAATTTATTTATAATCCATCAAAAGTAATTCTTTTAATTGTTACTAATCTATTTAATCTTTCCTCTTCTTCTTCTTTTTCTTCTTCTTCTTTTTCTTTTCTTTCTTTTTCTCTAATTCTTTCTTCTTCTTTAATTTGTTTAAAATTCTCTTCTTTATAAATTAAATATGTATCAAGAATATCATTTAAAGTTTCTGGATTTAAAATAATTTTTTTTAAATTTTCTCTTTCCATTTCTCTAGTTAATAATAAAATAAAATCATCATCTATAGTATTTAATCTTTCAGGAGCATTTTCTTTAAAATAATATAAAACATAATTTTTAAATTTATCATATTCAATTAATTCTCTTCCTAATATTTCATTACATAGTTTTTCCATTTCTTTTTTATTTAATTTTTCTTTTTTTGGAACATTAACAACTTCAATTTTCTTTTCAATTTCTTTATTTTCTTTTTTATTATCCCATTCAATTGATTCTTTTTTTGTTTTAATAGGTTCTACTTTTTCAGATTCCCAATTTTTTAATATTTTCTTTGTTTCATAATTAGAATTAATAACATTAATTACAGGTTTATTTACTTGAACATATAAATCATTATAATTCAAATTTTTAATTTTAATTTTTTTATGATAATTCCTTAAAACTCTAACACGAGATAAATTTGATAATCTTAATTGAGTAAATTGATATCTTTGAATATGATTTAATGATTCTTTAAATTCTTTTGTAAATACAATTGGTAATTTTTTTGTTTGTTCAAAATTTTTTGGTTGATCCATATTTAATTGTCTTATTTGTTTTTCAGATAAAGATGAAATAAATAAATAAAAGTTTTTTAATTCATTTGTATTTACTTCTCTTGATATTTCTGGTTGATAATCTGTACTTAAGAAATCTGCTAATAATTTATCATCTTCTGCATCATCTATTTTTATTTTTTTTTTATTAGTTACAGAACCTAAATTTGTATTAGAAACTATTGAATTTATCTTATTTATATTTGAAGAATTTTGATTATTATTATTATTATTATTATTAATTGTATTTTGACTTTCAGATGATATTGTTTTGTTATTTTCATAATTTTTTTGTTCTATAAATTCAGTTAAAACATTTATTTTATTTTTTAATAAAAAATGTTTTTCAATCATTTCTTTTTCATCTGATGTATTAAAATCCATATTTTCTTCAATATTTATTGAGTCTAATATTTCAGATGCTTTTTCTAAATATGAAAATGCTGTTTGAAAATTTTTTGATTGTATTTCAATTTCTGATAAAGTTTCATATATATCACAAAGTGTTAAATCATATTTTTCTTTTTTTGAATCTCTTTTCATTTTTAAAGCAGTTTCTAATCTTTGTTTTGCTAAATCACATTTATTAATTAAAAAATAAATTAATCCACTATTGTAATTGGCACAAATTAAAATATCTATTAATTTTATATCTTTAGTTGATGAACTATTTTTATGAATTATTTCTTCATATAAAATATGTGCTTTTTTTAATCTCCCTGCTCCTAAATATAAATTACCTAATAATAAATATGTATTAAAAATTATATGTTTATTTGTTTTAAAAATTAATTGAATTTTTTGAATAAAAGATAATAAATATTCTTCATATAAACCATAATTTTTTAATGAAAAAGCATATTTTGAAATACAAATATATGTTTTCAAAGTTCTAAAATAAATATTTTCATATTTTTTTCTTAATGTTTTATTTTCCATAAGTTCTGAATCTTCAATATGTAAAATTATATGTTCTGTTACTTTTGCATAATTATAAGTCTCCATTTCCTTTATTAATCTATTTAATGTTCTATCGACTTTATCTTTTGATTTTATTAATGTATATATATGAATATTTAATAAAATATTTGAAAAATATTCTTCATAATATAAATATGAATTTATAAATTCATCAATTCTAAATTTAGATATTTTTTCTATTGAAGAAAAATTTATTATTTTTCTTTTTGAAATATTTTCTAATAAATTATTTATATTTTTTCTAACTAATCCCAAAGAAGATTTCAAAGCATTTATATAAGCATGTTTCTTTAATGCACTAAATATATTAATTCTATCATTGGTAAAATTAGATTTATATTTAATTAAATTTAATTTAGTTTCTTCTTTAAATTTCCCAAGATCTTTAAGACTTTTATTTTTTCCTTCAAAAACAGAATGTTTTTTTTTTGGAGAAAGGGGATGTTCATTATGATGATTATTTCCATTAATATTATTATTTTCATTATTATATAATTCTAAAACTTTTGGACAATGAACAATATGATTTTTCCATTCAATTTCATGAATTGAAGGATTACTGCAAGAATAATAAGTTTTACATAAATTACATCTAAATTTTGCTTTTCTTATACAATTACTACATAAAATTGTTTTTTCAATTTCTTCTTTTTCATTTCTATCTGTATCAGAACCTATTTTATATAAATCTGTATCATAAAGTGTTGTCTCACTTGTGACAGATTTTAAAGTATTTGAAAATTTTGATGGAAGTATATTTATTATTGAGTTGGATTTTTTTGGTTCAGCACTTTCAGATTTTACTTTGAAAGTATCTTTTGATGACATAGGATATTTTCTTTTCTTCAATTTTAATTTATATATTTTTTAATTGATTTCATTTAAAAAATTGAATTTTCAATTAGTTAAAAAATATTTATATTTTTTTATATAAAAATAAATGATTGAAGCACTTTATAGAAGAAAACATTGTAGAGATTTTTTAAGAATGTATTCAGAACAATTATATAAAGATTTAATTCCCGATATTTTTGAAATAGGTGTTCTTACTTTATTAAATAGTTTTAATAAATATATTTTTACAAAAGAAGAAATAAATGATATTATCTTAGATTTAAAAAATAAAGAATATATTCAAAATCCAGAAATTAAATCATTACAAAAATTACCTTTGACTAAACCTTTAACTTTTAGTCAAGAAGAAGAAAAATTATTTAGAAAATATGATGGAAATTTTTCAAAAAAAGAAGATGAAATTTATCCAAATTGGTGGTGGAATGTTAAAGAGACAAGACCAAGAAAAAATGAAGAAATTCAAACAATAGATTATTATCCTGAAAATTATTATAAACCTTTTTATAATAATAATTTCTATAATAATGGTTATAATTCATTGATGTATTCATCACCAAATTTAAGAAGAGAAAATTATTATAATAGTTATAATAATAATTTCAATAATTGTTATAATGGATATTATAATAATAATTTTATAAATCAAGTAAATAATTCAAGTCAAAATCAAATGTATGAATATCCAAGAAGAAGAATGATAATGAATAAATTATCAAAAGGAAAAAAAAAAAGAAGTAAAAATAAATATCATCATCATAAGAATTATAATAATAATGAAAATGAAAAAAATAATAATATTCAATCAAATAATCAAAACATAAAAAATCAAGAAAATAATAATAATCAAAATAATCAAAAAAATCAACCAATAAAAAAGAAAGTTAGTTATAAAATTTCATATGATAAAGATTTAAAACCAGAAAAAATTGAAAAAAGTGGAAAAGAAATAGATCCTTCATATTCATATTATCAAGGGAATATTCAAAAAACAACATCATCAAATACTAATATTAATAATAATAATAATTATAATAATGAAATTCAAAATCCTCAAAATAATTTAGCAACTTCTCAAAATTCTAATAATAATCAATTATCATCAATGAATATTTCTGATGAAACTAGAAATGCTATTCAAAATAATTTTAGAGAATCAACAGTAAGTTCAAATATGAATAGTCAAAATTTCCAAAATTCTCAAAATAATTTTAATAATACTAATAATGAAAATTATAATCAATATTAAATTTGGTTTAATATTTAATATTATTTAATGTTATTTTTTTATTTTTAAAACTAAAAATTATTTGTTTAAAAATGTTTTTAAAATAATATTAAATTAAATAAAAAATAAAAATACATTTCAATATTTTATTCAAATTTATTTACTTGATTTAAATTCATTATAGTTTCATTCATCATAGCATTAATTGACATTTTAAAATCATCTCTTTTTCTTCTTTCATCAGCACAAAAATTTTCAGTATTTATAATTAGATTTTTCATTTTATCATATTGATTATTAATTAATAATTCATCTTCTTTTTTATTGTTATTATCATTATTATTTATTTCAGTTAAATGTTCTGAAATTTCATCTTTTAATTCATTTATTGTTCGATTATATTCGTTTTTTTCCAAATTTAATTTAGACTTAATTGCATCAATATCTTTTGAATATAATGAAATATTATCTTTTATATATTCTTTTATTTCTTCATTTAAATTTATTATATTATTATCAATTTGAATTATATTTCCTTTTGAAATTGAAGTTACATTATTGATATTATTTTCTAAATTATAATCATCTTCTCTTAGTTTATCTGCAAAAATTGTTTCTAATGAATGAATGTTATCTATCATTTCATTTGTAATTTCTTCATCTTTATTACAATTTTCTTCAAAAATCTCATTTAACTTATTTAAATGTTCTTTTAGAGTTTTATATTTTAATTCTAATGTTTTAATTGAGTTTTCATATAATAATTTTAAATCATTATATTTTATTTCATAATTATTTGGAGTTAATGGTAAAGGATTATTTTCTTTTTTTGGTTTATTTTTATTAAAATAATTTGATGATGATAATGATGAAATTTTATTTTTTAAAATATTTATTCTATCATTATATATTTCCATATACTTTTAATTTATTAATATTTATTTTTAAAAAATTTTTAAATTAAAATAATAATTAAGTTAAGGTTTTTTCAGTTTCTTCATATACTTCTTTCAAATCAAGAATACATTCTTTAAATAAAAATTCATCAACAACTTCCAAAACACTTTGGAATTTAACTATTAATAAAAGAATATCTTCCCTAATATTGTCATTTTTAATTTCTTTAATATGATAAAAATGTTCAGTATTATCAATCATTGTATCTAAATTTTTACTTTTAGAATAATTATATTGTTTTTGATTAGCTTCAATAATTTCAAAACACTTCATAGAAAAAATATAAACACTATCAGTAATTTGTCTATCAATATATAATTGTTTAACTTGTTCTTTATTTAAACCATTGAAAACATATGATAAATATGTATAAATTAAATCAAAGAATTTATCATAATATTCTTCATGAATATAATAAATTAATTTTTTTTTATTAATATGTAATATTGTATTGTATTTGAAATCATATTTTTCTTTTTTTCCTTTTCTTCCTGGATGATTTGGATTTGTATATAAAAATTCATTTTCTTTATCTGTACTTAATTTATCAATTTTTTGTACTTTATTTGATAAAGATTTATCTACTAATATTCTTAAATGATTTGTTCTTAATGCTGCAAATTCTTCAGGTAAAAATTCACTATTTATTCCTGTAACATGATATAAACTAACATTCTTTTCTGTATACATTTATTAAAATTATGGAATTATTATTTTATAAAAATTATAATTAAAAAGTATTTTTAAAATTATTTCTTTTAAATAAAAAATAATAATTAATTAAAGTTTGAATTAACCTAAAAACTATTTTAATTATTTAAAATTTGAATAATTAGATGATATATTAGTACTTTTATTATTATTTTTATTATAATTATATTCAGAAAATGAATCTTCATCATTTGAAAAGGATTCATCATCATTATCATCATCATTTAATAGATTTATAGTAATATCTACTTTATTCTCTTTAATTTTTTCTTTATTTTTTCTTTTAAAAAATTGTACAATTTCATAATTATTATTAATTTCAACTCCCTCATACTTATTACTATTTTTTTCAATAATTTCCTTCATTAAGCCGTCAATATAAACATCACCAATTTTTTTATTACAAATTGGACAACAAAATCTTCTATTTTTTTTTGCATATTTAAATATATTTTTAGATCAAAGCATTGAAAATGATTACATTTCCATCCTCTTGCAGGTAAATCAATAATTTCAATATTAGTAATTAAATCTACAAATTTAATATGTTCTAATATATTTTCATTTGGTTTTATTAATTTTTTTAATTCATTAATATCATTTATTAATTTATTATTTTTTATTATATTATCAACATTATCAATCATATTAATAAAATCTAAAGTTACAATATATTTATCATTTGAATTTTCATTTGAATTAAATATGATTTTAATAATATTTTCTTCATTTAATTTAAAATAATTAAAAGCATATCTCATTTTATCATTAAAACAATTGTTGTTAGATTTCAAATTTTTATTTAATTTAAAAGGTATTTCTTCATTAATTTGCCTCTTATAAACATCATTATTTTTATCAACTGAATAGATTTCTTTTTGACATTCATTAATAAAAATACTTATTTTATCAGGCCATTCTATTGAAAAACCTTCTTCAGTTAATTTTAAACATCGTAATAATAAAATATCATTATCATCTTGGAAAAACATATGAAAAATAGAGTCATTAAGTTCAAATTTTAATATCATTTTTTTATGAACTTTTTGAATTATTTGTGGGATTAAAAAATGATATTTCACTTTTAGATAAGGATCAAAAAGTGAAAATTGACAAAGTGGACAAATATAAGGTTTTGATTTATTTGATGGAGAAATACAAGTTATATGTTGATAATAATTCAGTGCTTATATTAATAGTATTAATATGCCCATCAATATAGCTAACACCTATTATATTTGTATCAAAAAGCACTTCCACATTGGCTTTTGCCAGCAATGAATCCAAACCAATTTTTAAAAGCTCCGGATTAAACCAACCGGGATTATCTTGATAAGTTATTTGAGCATTTAAATTTTTCATCTCTAATATCAAATCATAATAAAAATTAGTATTAATTTGATTTTCAGAAGATTTCATAGCGGGAACAACAAGTCCTGCCGTCATTGAGCCTCCAAGCACCCCTGATTTTTCAATCAACAGTGTCTTTAGTCCCAGATTTCCGGCAGTATAAGCTGCGGCACAACCTGCAGCTCCCCCACCTATAACAATAACATCATATTTTTTAGCCATATTTTAATTCTATTTTATTTACAAGACAAGGTCAAAATATTAAACTTTTATAATATATTATTCTTTTTAAATTTAGAAGCAGTCTGTAATTTACTATTAGCAATATCAAGTTCTCTATTTCTAATAATATCAGAATTATTTAATGTTAAGTTTATATCCCTGTACACAATCCCAGTACGCGTATTAAGTAATTCTAAATCAATATTATTTAGCGGGTAATGAATTAAAGATTTATTTTTTGCAGCAATTGTACCAGTAAACTTTTTTAAAATAGGATTATAAATATTACCAATATAAAAACCGGATTTTATTAAAGCATTTCTTACTGGCGCAGATGTAGAATAAGTTAAAAGCACACCGTTATTTTCAAGTTTACTATAAAGCAATTTAAAAAAATCATAAGTCCATAATTGGGGACACTTTGAAGGGGTAAATGCATCCAGAAATACTATATTATATGAACTTTGGCTGCTTTTTATAATATCCCTTGCATCACCCAACTTTAGTTGAAAAGCAAAATTCTCTATCTTAAAGCATTTAAGACGCTTTTTATAACGATTTGAGATATACTTATAATATATATTATGTAAGAAGGCAAATAAATCGATTCTGGAGGTATTATTTAACGTCTTAATATTAAAACTTTTATAAAAGTGAGTAATATTTGTATCAAAAAACGGTATAAATAATTTATTTGCTAAGATAGAATTAATATTCTCATTTGTGGTAATTTCAGGGTACTGTTCTATAATACTTAATAGTATAAAGTAGCTTATAATGCTTTCATATCGGGAATATTCGTTTTTTATCAAAATTTTGAAATTTTTAATATTTCTATCTTTTTCAAAATTTTTGATATTTTTATATTTATTAATTTTTTGATTTTTAAATTCATGGCATTTTTTGTTAAAAATGCTAAATTTTTTATTTTTAAAAAATGGAGATAAAAATGCCAAATTTTTATCATTGTCAATTGCAGTAATTAAAAATTTTTTATTTCTTATATCTTCATGCAGAAAACTTAAATTTTTTAGATTTTTATCAGAATATATCACATTGCTACATTTTTTATTAATTTGCTTAGTATTATCAGAATATATCTTGTCGTTATATTCTGATAACAATTTATTATATAAAAAATTTATTTTTGAAAAATTTTTAAAATCATTTTCAAAAATTTGAGCTAAAAAAGTTTTTGAATTATAACCGATTCCGTAACAAATGTCTAAGACTTTTATTTCATCATTGCTATTAAGTATAGCTTCCAGAGATGGTAAGGAAAATTTAAGATAGGCTTCTTCTACAGCACCTGTAACTGAGTGGTATATATCGTCTTCAGCCTTATTATACAGGCCTATAGAGCCATCATTTGTAATAAACGGGTATATATCATACATGGCTCTATTATACACTATAAGCCAATTTTGGGCAATATTTAATCAGAAAGAACAACTGCACCATTTTCATCAATCGGCAGTGTATACAGCTGTGTATTAATACTAAGCTCATCCAACGTATCTTTTATAATAGTTTTAACCTTATCCAAATTGTTTTTTAGGGATATAACAAGAACTGACGGGCCTGCACCGCTAAGGACAACGCCAAGTACAGAGTCTTCGTGCTTTAAATTTTGGATAATCTTATCAAAACCCGGAACAAGTTTCATACGATAAGGCTGATGCAGCTTATCTTTTAGTGCTAATTTCATCAAATCCGAATCTTTTGTATATAAAGCTTGAACAAACATAGCCATTCTTTGAGCATTAAATACGGCATCTTGCAATGGTACGTCTTTCGGTAAAACTGATCGCGAAATCTCTGTTGCAAGCTCATATTCCGGCACACACACAGTTAAAACCCATTCTTCCGGCCAAGGTAAATTTTTATAAACAATAGTACCATCATCTTCCGTTGATGAAATAGTTAAACCTCCGACAATAGCAGGCGTAACATTATCAGGATGACCTTCAACCTCAGTAGCAATGGATAAAAGAGCAGCCTGATCTGCAGGTTTACCTAGCAATTCATTGGCAGCAATAAGGCCTCCTACAATAACAGATGCACTGCTGCCAAGACCTTTAGCAATAGGTATATCCGAATGAATAGTAATTTTTAATTCACTTGGATTTTGTCCAATAGAATTATATAGTAATTCTATAGCTTTATAAACAATACTGTTTTCATCCATAGGAATATGCTCTAAGGATAATTCATCCGTAACATCATCTTCTGCGAGAACATTAATCTCTATTCCGGTACCGGGTAACACAGTTTCTTCAATTGTTATTGTATTATATAAAGGTAATGCCATACCCAAGCAATCAAAACCCGGGCCTATGTTGGCAACAGTTGCCGGCACCCTTACGCTAACTTTCATTTAAGTTTAACCTCTTTCTATAGCAAATATTATAACATAAATATAAATTATGCAAATTTGCCAATCGGAGAAACTTTATAAATTAACTACGCTCTGTTACCGAACATTTCTTTTATACCGTTAGAGAATTCCTCCTTAGAAGATTTTTTAACTTCTGCCCAGTATTCTTTGTCTGCTTTAGCTTCTTCTAATTCTATTTCCTTCTGAGCTTCGAGTTCTTCCATTTCTCTTTGTTTTTGTTCAATAACATTGTTACTGTATTCTTCCCACTGTTGCATATATAAATTAGCCTGATATTGTTTGTTATAGATCATGCTCTGATAAGCCTGAAATCTAGCCTGATCATTGTTACTTAAAGCATCCTGCATTTGTTGTTGTAACGGCTGAGAATAAGCAAATATAGACTGAGTTAATTGTTGTTTTAATATATTTTTTTGATGACGCATATTAGACAACTCTGCGCTTAGCTGTCTCTTTTGTCTGCTAAACCACAGAGTGAGGTTTCTGACTTTCGCCCTTGCCGAAATCAGATTTTGCTGTGCAATTTTAAACATGCCATAATCAGCAATACTCATTTCAAGTACCTCGTGTCTTTTTTCTCTAAATATATAAAGTATATATATATCAGTTTATTGCCGAGATACTGCGCAATATTTACAAAAGTTTACAATTATTTTCCGACTCTATTTCTGCCATTTTCTTTTGCGTAATATAACCGTTTATCAGCAGATTCAATAAGTTCTTCAGAAGAAATTCCATCTATAGGAAAAGTAGAAGCACCTAAACTTATCGTAACATTAGTCTCTTTTCCGTTTGGTAATTTAAAAATTCTTGATGAAACTTTATTACAAATTTTTTCAGCAACAGTTATAGCTGCATTATAATCAGTTTTATTCAAAATAATACTCATTTCTTCGCCGCCATACCTAAATACAATATCAGATGCTCTGACATTACGTTTTAGAGTTTGCGCAACTTGCTTAAGAACAGCATCTCCGGCCTGATGCCCATAGGTATCATTAAACTTTTTAAAAAAGTCAATATCCAGAATAATTAAAGAGAACTGTGAACCATCTCTCTTTGATGTTTCCAGAACCAATTTTAATTGCTCTTTGAAGTACCTGTGGTTATATAATTCAGTAAGTCCATCAGTTGTAGCTAACAAATACTGACGCTCAAAATCTCTAGACTTAATTAAATATTTTATAATATAAGCGACAGTAAATGTAACTGTTGCAAATAAAAGCGGATAAACAATACTAACCCATATGTTAAAGTATTTCATAGCATAATATGAAATAATAACATATAACAAATAAATAGACATTGATGCAAGTGCACCAACAAATACGGATGATTCATATAATACAATAAGAATTGTCAATATAGATAATAAAATACACAGAAAAACTGTCCAAGCATTACTTAACTTATAAATAAAATTATTATCTATAAAATTATTAACACAGGTAGCTTGAATCTCTACACCCGGTATTGCTCTGTTAACAGGAACAGTTTTTATATCGAATAAACTTACAGCCGTTGTCCCTACATATACAATTTTATTTCTAAAATTATACTTACTGGTATATGTTCCGGATTCAGCTAATTTTAAAATTTCGTACAAAGGTATATATTTATATGAATGCTTAGTTCCATACCAATTTAATATCATACCGCCATCTTTATCTATAAATATTTTTTGTTTTCCTAATATAAGACGTGAATTTTTATCAATTCTGAACTCTTTAGGATTTATCCCCTTTTTATCCTTCAAATATTTTAAGCCGACAGCCATAGCAAGCTGAGGATAATACCTGTTGTCATATTTGAGAAATGCAGGAACTTTACGTAAAATGCCGTCTTCAGATCTGACAACATTTGTAATACCAATATTGTTGGTACCATAAAGCAAACTCGGAATAATTGTTCTGCAATTTTTAAAAGTTTGACTGGATAAATTAACATTTTCTGACTCATTTCTAACATTTTTAGCCAACGAATTCGGCAATCTTTGCGGCAATCTGAGAGTTGACGGCTGATTATCAAAATTCATTGATACAAAAACGTTTTTATTAGAAACAACAGCTTTGGTTAAAAGGTCATCAGCGTCTTTAGAACTTTTTATAGATTTTACAAACATCAAGTCAAAGACAATACTTTGAGGATGTTGTTTTTCAACGTAATTTATAAGCTCAGCATATAACTCTCTTGGCATAGGCCATTCGCCATATTTTTGCAAAATATATTCATATGATGCATCATCAATCGCAATTATAACAATATCCTCGCTTGCCTTTTTATAAGGGGCATTTGCCTGAACCGATTGACGAATATCAAAAGTTCTATCCTCAATAACATTAATAAAATTTCTTAAGTTTGTATTTTTCATACAAACAGAAATACAAACTATAAATACAATTATCCAAGTAATATATAATATTCT
>JAJJLH010002724.1:0-14550 GCA_023806865.1 Isotricha sp. YL-2021a | reverse complement strand
TATTTATTAAATAATAATTATAATTAACTATCACAGTATACTATTAATTCCTATACCCCAAATAAACAACAATTTATAATTTATAAACATATATATAGAATATATATATGATTTAAAACTATATAAAAAAAATTTATTTATTAATTTTTTCATCACTGATGTTAATATTTTGGTAACTATCACTATTAATATAATCATTATTTAATATATAATTAAAATAATTTACATTTTGATTCATATTGACATTTTCTGAATTTTTATCTATAATACAATTCCTATTTCTTTTATTATTTATAATACTATAATCATTTAATATTTTATTATTTAACATAACCCCCATATTATTCATAAAAAAATGATTATTATTCATAATATTTTGATTTAAATGTGGATTTGTTAAATTATTTTGCATAGAATATAAATTATTATAATTAGTATTCATATTGTTAAAATTTTGGAATGTCTGAAATTGCATATAATCAGGAAATTGATTAATTAAAGGAAAATTATTTTCATTATTAATTTTAAAATCATTAATTTTTTTATTATAACTTTGATTTTTATCATTTATTTTCTCATTTTTTTCTTTTTTCTCTTTTTTGACATGTTTAACAAAATTACTTTTATTGTCATTTTCAGAAAATAAAATATTATACTAAAATAAAAAAAAATTAATAAATCAATTTACATCTTTTAAATTATAAGTTTCTTCTGATTTAATTGGAGTTTGAATATATTTTTCAATAAAATCATCAATTGAGTCAGATGAACAAAACAAACACATTTCCTTCGTTCCTCTAGGAATTAAACAAAGAAAAATATTCACATCACATAAAAGTGAAAGTTCCATAGCTTTTTTTATTAAACCTTTTTTCCTTTTTATATATGTTATATTCCTATTTCTTTCACTTTTTATTCTTTCGATTTTTATTTTATTTCTTCCCATTTATTCTACTATTGATAATAATAGGTTATCTAATTTTATAACAATTTTTTTATTTTTAAATTATTTTTGTTTATTATTTGATTTAGAAAAAATAAAAATAATAATTAATAACAGAAATAAATAAAAATCAATAAAAAACATTTATTAATATTAGTTAATTGAAATAAAACTTTTATTTTAAAGTTTAAAGGTTTTTTAATTTTTTAAAATTCTAATTCATTATGAATATTATAAAAAAATAAATTAAATGGGAAATGTAAAAATAAAAACAATTTAATTCATAAATAAAAATAGTGTTGTAATAGAAAAACTGAAGTAGAAACCGATTTAGATATAATAAAAGAACAAATGGAAATTTATCCAAAAAAAAATGAAGATTCTACAATAAAAGTAGAAAAATATTTTAAATCACAATCAAATACAATTCCAATAACAAATGAAAAAATAACTATAATTTCAGATACTAAATTTTTATCAAGAAATATTAACTTTCCTAAAATTGAATATCCTGGTATTTTAGAAATTACTGTTATTGGTTCTCAATCAATGTCATTTGGTACAAAATTAAAATTGATAAAATGGGTTTAATGGAAAAGTCATTAAGAAATATAAAAAGTAATATTACTTATTTTGGTTTTATTGAAGATTTAAATTTAAATAATGAAAAAAATGATAATTCAATTGATTATTTAATTCCTCAAAAAAAATTTGAAGATGAAGAAAATGATAATCTTAAATTTATTGGAAGGTTTTTTAGAATTTATTTCAATACTAAAAATTTAAATTATTATTTAAGAGATTTAGGAAATTGTTTAGGGACTTATGTTAAAGTTAAAGAATCTATTATTTTAAAAAATGAAGATATGATTAATGTTGGTGATACTTTTTTAATTTTTCATTTTGAAAATGATAAAAGTAAAAATAATAGTAATAATGATATTATTAATATTCAAATTACAGAATTGAATAAAAATAATGAAAGCCAAAATAGGGAATTTAGTTTTAATTCTAGTAAAAAAATAATTAGAATTGGGAGAAAAAAATATAATAATGATATTGAATTAAATGATCATTTAGTTTCTAAAGTAAATTGTAATATACAATATGATGAAAAAAATGGATGGAAAATTAAAGATGGAAATGAAATTATTTCTGAAAATGGAGAAAGTAAAATTACTAATAGTACAAATGGAACTTGGATTCTTGCAATTGATGATTTTCTAATTTATGAAAATATGATATTTAAAAGTAATTTAAATTTATTTAGATGTAATTTTATTAAGCAAAATTAAATATAATTTAAATTATTTTTACATTTGTTTACTTATTTAATATATAAGTTAAATATATAATAAATAATTTAATATTAAATATTCCATTTTTTTCTAAATCTAATTACAACATTAAAATAATAAATAAAGCTTTGATAAATTTATTTCTATCAATTATGATAAAAAATTTAACACTACATTAATTAAAATTTTCAACATTATTATTTTCAAATTGACATAATACATCTATAATTTTAATTTTTTTTTGGTTATTATTTTCACAATTTTGATTATCTTGACTATCAATACTTAATTTCTTTTTTTCCTCAAATGAAGATGGATACGAACTTGCACTTGTTTCATTTGATTCTTTTCTTGATGGAGAGTTATATATTATTTCACTTAAATCTTTTTCATTTTCTTTAATATCTTCTTCTTCATCATTTAAAGAAAATTTAGGAATATTTTCATGAGATGATAATAATCTATTATAATAATAAAAATATAATTTTACTTTATTTTAGGAGACTCTAAAATTTTATTTTTGTTTTCATTTTTATTTTTCGGTTCCATTATAATTAGAAAAAATATAAAAGATAATTAAATTGATTTAAATAAATTAATAAAAATAATTAAAATAAAAATTTTTTAAAATGGACATTTCATCCTATACAACAAATACACATGATATATCAATATCAAAATTAAATACAACAAATATAAGTAATACAACATCAGCAGGTGTAAATATTAAAAATTTAAATATAAATAAAGAATATTCAAATTGTGAATCAGCTTTAGAATTTTTTATAATTTCTTTATGTAAAAACTTAAATATTAATCCAAGACAAGCAATTGCATTATTATCAAATAATAGAAAATATTTAACAATAATGTGTTTTAAAGGATTTAAACAAGATTTTACACAAATACTTTCTTGGTTAAATGATATTAATGTAAATATTAATATATTAATTAATATTTTAAAAAATTTAAATGATGAAAAAAGTATTTCAATGACTTTTGCTACTTTAGGAATTGGTATTTATTCTAAATGTTTAGAAATTTCTGCTGTTGCTAATATTATTTTATATCATTTATCAAAAGAATTTGATATGGATTGGGATTGGTTTAAAAATGAAGGTATTACTCTTTTTATGTTTGCAATGGATAGACATCCTCAAATTAGAACTAATTTATTAGAAACTATTATTTCTTTAACTAAAGGGAAAAGTGAAATTTTTATGGATATTTTACTTATGGGATTAAAGTCTAGTGAATAAGTTCTTTTTGTAAAATAAATATAATTAAATTTTTTGTTTTTTTATCTTTTTTTATTTTACATTTAATTAATATTAATATTAATATTATTATTATTTATTTATTTTTATTCATCATTTTTTTGATCTTTTTTCCTTAATATTTTCCTTAAAATTTCTATTATATTTTTATATAAAGAATTCATATTATTAATTATTATTGTAGATTGTTTTCTTAAAATATTTCCAATATTTTCATCTTTTAATTTAATTTCAGAAATAAAAGAATACAATTTATCAGGATGCCATCTTAAAATCAGTCTTTTATAAGCATCTTTCCATTTTTTCATTTCTAATTTAGGATTATTAATATTATCATCAATATTAAAACTTAAATAATCTATTTTACTATTTTTTTTATTACTAGTAGAAATAGAATTCAAAGAAACAAAATGTAAAACATTAGGATACAATTTTAAATAAGAACTAATCAAAACATCCTTATCATTAGGAGGAATTAAATGTTTTTCAAGTTCACTCATTCCAACACTTAAAGAATTAATATTATTCCAAATTTCTTCATGTTTCCTCCATTCTAAAGGAGAAAGTAAAGTAATTTTTAAACAATTTAAAGTATTTGGTTTAACATCATTTAATATATCATTAGTAAAATTAGTATCTTTTTCTCCAGTAAATCCTCTTTTATGAGAACTATAAAAATTTGTTCTTGTACTTCTCATATGATTATTCAAAAAATCTTTTCCTATATCATTAAAAAAATGTGATGTTTGTTTTGCTTGTGCTGCTTTTTTATTATTTTCTAATACTTTATTTATAAATGAATCAAAATTAAATGCTGTACTTGGTTTTTTATTTTGGAAAAAATTTGATGAAGTTTTGTATTTATTATCTTTTTGATTTTGGGTTTTTTTTTCTGGATTATTGTATTTTTCATCATATTTTTTTTCAAATGATTCATTTATATTTAATTCAAATATTGTTGTTAGTTTTGTTAAAGATTTATTTTTTTTTAATTGGATATTTTTATACTTTTCTCTTCCTTTTGGTGAAACTAATCCTTCTAATCCTCTTTTTATAAAATTATCTTTTTTATTTATGTGTTTTTTATTTTTATTTTTTTTTATGTTATATTGACTCATATTTAAATCTTTATTATAAATATATCTTCTGTGATTAATTTCAAATTCTTTTATTAAATTTTTTATTAAATTTTTATTTGATTCTTTTGCAATAATTGATGATTTAACTGTATTATTTTTTTTAAGATTTATACTTTCTGATAATTTAATTGGTTCATTTAAGAATTCTGTTCTATTTTTTTGTAATATTTTATATTCTATTTTTGAATCTTCTTCTGGATTGTCTCTTTCACTATAAACTCTTCTTTGTGATTTTTTTAATTTATTATTAATATTAAATTCTTTCCCTTTAATATTATTTGAGTTATTTTTAAAAAAATTTATCCCTGTTCTAGTCATTCTTTTTTTTTTTTCTTTTTCTTGCATAATAAATTTTTGTTGTAATCTTTCTAAAATTAATTGATTTTGTCCTTTTTTTAACTTCTCTTCAGGTCTTCTTAAATTATTTCCACTCTATAAAAATAAAAAAAAATTTAAGATAATTTAAAATATTTTACTTGTTGATATAAAGAATTAATATCAGGGAAAAAATTTCCATAATGATAAGAATGAGAAAGTTGATAACCTTTCATTTGATTTAATTTTGATTCACCATTTATTGCCATTAAATTTGAATGACTACCTTTTGAATTTGGTCTCATATTCATTTGATTAAGTTTATCTTTTGAAATTATTTCTGGTCCTCCATTATTATTTACTATAAAAAATTGGGTCATTGTATTATATTTATTAAATTGATTTGGATATTGATAATTTAATTTAATTGGATTATTTATTTGATATACATTTTGTTTTGGAAGTGAATAACCAGTAAATCTATTATTATTATAGTTGTTATACATTTTATTTATTTTTTAATTAATTAAATGTATTATTATAACTTTTCATTTTTAAATTTTATAAAATTAAAAAAAATAATTTTTATGTAAAATCAAATAAACAATCAATTTTTATAATATATTTTGACTCTAAATTTTTCTTTATTCAATAATTAAAAAAAATTTTATTTTTTTCTTTACTTTTTTACTTAATTTAATAATATTTAAACTTTATTTCTTTATTTATTTGCTTAATTATTAAAATTATTTTGATATTGATTATTTGTATTTATATTATTATTAAAAATCATAGGAGTAATTCTTCTCATATTACTCCTTATATTAGCAGATGAAGTGGATTTATAAATATTATTATTAATTTTCCTATTAGACCATAATTCATTAATAAAAGGAGTATAAGTATTTCTTTGACTTTGAAAATTAGAAGATTTAATATTTCTATTATTAAAATTTGCATGTGATTGACTAATTGTCATTTGTTTTTCATTTTCAAAATTATTTATTTTTCTATCAGTTAAACTATTATTTTGATTTTCAAATTCATTATCATAATTTGAATATCTTAAATTATTACGATTTATTAAAACTGGTTCTTCTGTTTGATATCTTTTATGATTTGATATTGATGTTGAATCAAAATTCATTTGTTGTTTTAATATTCTAATTTGATCTTCTAAATTAGAAATTTTTGTTAATGATTCACTTTCTTCTTTTTGTAATTTTTCTCTTCCTATTCTTTGATTTATTATTTCATCTTCTAATTTTTTTTTATAATTATTTTTTTCAATATCTAATAATTTTAATTTATCATTTTCTTTTTTGGATTCTTCTTTTGAATATGCAATTTGTATTATTGCACTTTCTGGAAGTGATGATATTATTTCTTGTATTATATCACTATTTATATTTGATTTATTTTTTTGAGTATTTATTTCTTCTATCATTTTTTCTATTTTTTTTAAAAAATTTTTTGGTTTATCACCATCACCTTTTTGATTTGATATGGAATCTAAAAATGTATTTGCTTCATTTATTCTATCCATTAAAGATTCCATTCTTGTTTTTTTTGATAAGTATAATGATTTGTTTAATGTTTCAGATAAGGAAACTGACATTTATTTTATTCAAGAAATATTTCACATTTGAATATACTAATTTTTTAATTAATATTTTAAATGATTAAATTTAATATTATTTTTTTTTAATATTTAATTAATAATAATAGATTTAATTTTGGAAATAGATATTAATATTTTAATTTCCCAAATGATTAAACAATATTTTAATCAATATTTTATTCCTTAATAATTTTATAAAAATTTTTTTTATCAATTAATCCTAAATTATAATAATTAATAATTTAATATTTAAAATTTTAAAATAAATAAAATTATATATTAAAACTAATATAATAAATGATTGATATTATAAAAAATAAAATTATAAAAAATGAAAAAGTCATTATCTTTCCCATTAAAAGGAATAAAAAAAAAAGAGCCAACAAAATTAGTAAGAATAACAAAAGAAGAAGAAGAAAAAGATAATATTCCATCAGCATTAAAAGAATATGAGAGACTTCAAAAAGAAAATAAACAACTAAAAGAAGAAAATGAAATATTAAAATCAAAAGATGAAAATGAAATATTAAAATTATCAGAAGATATATGGGATAAATATGATGAAGTAAAAATAAAATATATTATAAGAGATGACGATGGACAAATTAATTCAGAAAGAGAAAAAATTTTACAAAAAGAAGATAATTTAACAGATTTTTTTAATAATTTAAAAACAATTCCAAATGATGAAGAATTAGAAAAAAATGGTTTTGAAAAAAAATTAACAATTCATCCAATTAAAAGAACATTATTTAGTAATAATATAAAAAGTAAAACAATAGAAAAAGATGAATTAATTGAAAAAGAAAAAGAAATAATTCAAAATAAAAAAACTTTAAAAAATAAAATAAATCAAATAGTAAATGACCAAGAATTAAAAAATTCAAAATTATTATTTGGAGATGAAATTTTTGTTGATTCATTATTAGAATTTGGAGAAGAAAAAGAATTAGATAAAGTTTTAAATAAAATGGGAGCAAATAATATTCCAATTGATGAAATTGCAAATCAAAAAAATAGAGAAAATCAATTAAATATGAGTAAAAAAGATATTGGTGGAAAATTTATATTTGATATTTTATCTGATAGAAAAATATTTATGGAAAAAAAACTTTTAAGAAAAGCTATTTATAAAATGTTAGAAAAAAAACCTCCTATTAATAAATTTGAAATTTTAAGAAATTTAATTTCAGATTTTAAAGGAGCTTCTTTTTATATTAATGATGTACTTATTCATTATTATAAAAGAGTTTTTTTTGCTTATTTAAAACAAGATGAAGAAGAATAAAATTTTATGTTATTTTTTTTTTGATATTATATTTAAGGTGATGTTTAATTTTATTTAATAATTTTTTTAAATTTAAAAAAATTAAATTTTTTAATTTATATTGTTTTATAGAATTGTGTTAAATATATCCAAAAAAATTATTTACTTTTTCTTTTTATTTGTATTTTCTTTTTTGATTTTAATATTGTTTTACTGTCTTTTATTATTTCATTATCATCATCTTCATTTTCATATTCTTCATCTTCAAATTCATCTTCATTTTTTTTTATTTGAATCTTCCTAATATTTTTACTTTTTAATTCTTTAAAATAATTTATTAATTTCTTTTTTGCTTTTTTAGCAATAATTTTTAAAATATTTTTATCTGCAGTATCCGTTAATTTAATAATAGATGTAAATAAATTAAAATTAGGAGATGTTAATATTGTAACTAAATTAACAATTTTATCAGAATATTTTTTATTTTTTTGATTTTTCTCATTTACAATTTTATTAATTGATTTTATTTTATTATTCATGAAATATTTATTTAAAAATTCTTTATAATGTTTCCTAATAACAATTTTCCTAAAAACTTTTTTTAACATAGTAATACCATTTGTTGAATATAAATTTTTTCTAGCACTCATTGTACTTTTATTTGAAGAAAATAAAGGATTAAGACTTAATTTTTCACTTTTAATATCTTTAGAAATTAAACTTTCTTCATCTTCAATGATATCTCCTAAATTTTTTTTTAAAGAATCCATATATTTATATTTAATTTTTTCAAATTTTGTAATATCATCCCAATGATTTAAACATTTTTTAATAGGATAATAAATTTTTTTTTTAATTAATTCAGATAATTTAATATGTTTTTGAATTTCTTCATTAATATCAATTAAATCATAAACATAATCATCATCTTCATTATCATAACCAAAATAATTATCATCATTTTTTTCATAAGTTTCATCATAAGGAATTTCTCTTTGAATTTCCTTATAATTAAACTTAGGATTAATTGACTTTAATTTAATATTATTATTTGAATTATCATCTCCTGTAAAATTACCTTCAATATTATTTAATAAAATCTCATTGTCTTCACTTTCATTTTTTTTCTTTATTTTCTTTTTACCTTTTTTATCTTTATTTTTATTTCTTCTTACAATTTTCATTGCTTTCATTTTAATTAATTTTGCTCTATAATTCCATTTTGTTAAATCTGATTTCATTGAAGCTTTATCAGCTCTTTCTTTCTTATATAAAAATTTAGAAAGTAATTCTTCTAATTCTAATTCACGAACAGTTTTTTCTCTATCAGGTTTTTTATAATTATCATCATTTTCATTATTATTATTTTCATTTATATTATCTTTTCCTTTCATTGTCTTTCCTTTTTTTTCTTCAATTTCTTCATCTTCATTATCAATATCAATATTATTATTATTATCTTCTTTTTCTTTTTCTTTTTCTTTTTCTTTTTTTTCTTTTTCTTCTTCTAATCTTTTTTCCTCTTCTTTCTTATCTTTTAATTGTTTTCTTAAAGCACGAGCTCGTCTTCTTTGTTCTTCTAATTTTTGTTCTGGTGTTAAATGTTCTAAATCAATTTCAGGTTCAGGTAATTTTTCTTCTAATTCAGATTTACTTTTTTGAATTGGTTTTTTTTCTTTATTTTCTTCTTCATTTTTTATTCCGAATTTTTCATTTAATTTATCTCCATATTTCATTTTAAATAACAAACCTCTATAATAAAATTTAGTAAACATATTATGAATATAATGTGCTCTTTCTTTTATTTTTTTATTTACTAAATCTTTTAAATATTTTTTTCTTGCTAAATCAATTTTTTCATCTTCTGTTAATACTGGAGAAATTATTGAAGGATGTTCATTATTTTTTTTTTTTTCTTCTTCTTCTAATTTTTTTAATTCTTCTCTTAATTTTTTTGCTTCTTCAGGATGATCTTTTTCATATTGTTCAGCTAATTTTTCTTTTTCATATTTTATTTTCCATTCACTTCTTCTTTTTTCTAATGCTTTTTTTTGAGAATTTGTCATATTCATTTCTCTTACAATTCCATTTGTATAAAATTTCATAAAGTATTTTCTTAAATAATGTTTTTTATCTTTTATTAAATTTTGAACTAAATTTTTTAAATAAATTTCTTTTAATTTTTCTTTTGATAAATATGAATATTTTTTCATTAATGATTTTTCTAAACAAGCTCTTGAAAAACGATTAAAATTGTATCTTAAACTTTTTTCTTCTCTTCTTATGTAATTAAATAATAATTGTCTTATTATATTTTCTCTCATTTTTTGATGAAGTTGTTTTTTTTCATCTTTAAATTTATCTGTAAATTCTTTTTCTTGATGTAATTCTGTTTTTAATTGATCACATGATTTTTTTAATTCATTTATTTCATTTTGTAAATTTTCATTATTTTGATGATTATCAATATTTTTTTCTTTATCCTTAATTTTATCATTTGTATCAATTGTTTTATTTTCTTTTATTCGAAGTTGATATCTTTTATTTAATAAATCAATTTCATTTTGTAATTGGTTAATTTGTTCTTTTAATTTTACATTTTCTTTTTTTACTTCATTTATTTCTTCAAATGGTATTTTTTTTCTTTGAGATGACATTTCTTGTAATAATTTTCTTTCTTCTTTTCCTTTATTAATTGCATCTTGTTCTATTTCTTTTAATAATTTATTCTTTTGTATTTTATCTGATAATGATAATGCTTTTTTACATTGATCTCTTAATTTTTCTATTTCATTATTTTTTTCTTTTATAATTATATTTATTTTATCTTTTAATAATTGATTTTCATTTTGTAATTCTAATATAAGATCATTTTTATTATTATCTTTTTCTTTTTCTTTTTCTTTTTCATCTTTATCATTTTCTTTTTTTTTTTTAATATCAATGAAACTTTCTCTTAAACTATTTTTTAATTCTTCATTTTTTTTTTTTAATTCATTAATTTCATTTTTATTATCATTTAATTTTTCTTTACTATCTTGAAGAAGTGAATAAATATTATTAAAACTAATACTTTGATTATTAAAATCTTTACTTTCATAAATTATTTCATCTGATTTTTTACTGTCATAATAAATTTTTGATTTAGTTAAAAAATCATCTATTTTTTTTCCTATTTCATCATCATTTATATTACCAAATGTTAATGAACTTCCTGTTAATGGATTTTTATGTTCTTTTATTATATTTTTTAATTTTTCATTTTCTTTTTTTAATTCTTTTATTTCTTCCTGTAATTTTTGAATAATATCATCTTTATCTTTTATATTCTTTATTTCATTTTCATTTATTTTATTTTTATTTTCATTTTCTTCTTTTGATTTATTTTTTTCACTCATTTCTTTTAAAGTTTTATTTATTGATATTAATTTATTTTCAATTTCAATTTCTTTTTTATTTTTATTTTCTTTTGTTATTTCTTCTTGTTTTTCAATAATTTTTTTCATATCTGAAAGCATATTATCTATTTTATCATCAAATTCATTATTTTCATGTTTTAATTTTTCTATATAATTATTTGAATCTCTTAATTCTTTTTCTAATTTTTTAAATATTTCAGAAATATTTTTTGGTTGTTCAAATATTGTCTCATCTTTTTTGTTAATATAATTTCCATCTTCATCTTTCATCACATAATTTATTTTTATTTCTTTATAAGTTTGATAAAATTCATTTGTAACTTTATTTAAATGTTCAGAATCATTTTTTAAAAATTCATTTTCATCTTTTAATAATTCATTTTCTTCTTTTAATTTTTCATTTTCTTTTTTTAATTTAAGTAATTCGACTTGTAATTCTTCATTTGTTATAATTAAATTTTTTGATATTATTTCATTTGATTTTTTTTTGTTATAATCTTTAATAATTTTTTTTGGAATACTACTAGTAGAATTAATATAAGAAAAGCTTTCAGTTTTAATTTTCTTTAATTGAGATAATAAAACATATCTTTTTTTAATAAAAATTTTTGGTAACCTATTTACATTAATATTAAGATTATTCTTAATAAATTTTTTTTTATTTTGAAATATATAAAGTTTTAAATTATAAAAGAATTTTTTTCTAAATTTTCTTTTAAGAATCCTATCTAAAACTCCAAAAGACCAATTATAATTTAAATAAACTTGCATATTAATAAAGAATATTTTCCTAAGAAGATATCCTCTAAAAGCACTTTGAATTAATTTAGCACTTAAATTAAAAATTTCTTCTTCAGTAATATCATTTGCACCATTTGATATATTTTTAAATTCATCACTATTATCAAATGATGTATATTTAATATTATTATTTCTACTAATATTAACATATTTATTACAATTAAAATTACTTGATATATTATTTGAAAATTTTTCTTTTTCATCAATTATTTCATTTGAATAATGTGAATTAGAATCATATAAAATTGAATTTATTTCTATATCATTTTCATTTCTCATAATTATTTTTTTTCTTTCTTCTTCTTCTTTAATATCTGTTTCAAGTTCTTCAATTTCCATTTTTTTATTAATTATCATATTTCTTTTTTTATTTTGACCATTTTCTAATCTTTCTCTTTCTATTATTAATTCTGAAACTGGTAAATCAATGTAATCTGATTCTTTTGATTCTAAAACATATTCATTTGGTTTTAAATTTATTTGCATTATATCATCATAATCTTCTCCTTCTGTTTTTGTAATTATATGGGTTGTTGTTTTATTTCCTTTTTTTGTTATTGTTGTTTCTATTTCTTTATCTCCTTCATGTGTTATTGTTCTTGTTGTTATTGGTTCTTGTTCTTGTGTTTGATTATCTTGTTCTTCCATTTTTTATTATATCTAAATTATTTTTTTTTTGTTGTTTTAGTTATGTAAATTTTATTTAATAATATATATTTTTTTATAATTGTTTGATGTTTGAAATTTGTTTTTTATTTTATTTTTTTTTAATTATTTTTTTAAAAAATAATTGAATTTGATTATCTTATTCTTTTTTTGATATATTTCTTTTTTTATATGAAAAAAAATAAAATTCAAATAAATAATTTAATAAAAGATTTTTGTTTTAAAAAAAATATATATTAAAATAGAATATTAATTACTGATTAATTAAATCTTTTATATACATAATTTTTTTTTTCATTTTCATTTTTTTTCTTCAAATAAAATTTTATAAACTTCACTTCTATGATTTTTATATTTTTGTTGAATCTTTGGTTTTTTTCTCCTAAAATATTCAATAAAAGTAATCATTACTTTTTCAATATTATTGTTTTTTTCTTTGTTAATTAATTGTTTTGCAAAATCACTTCTTAAAAAAATAATATAATAATCAACATAAGTCATATGGAATAAATAATTAATATTTTTATCATCTTTTATTTTTTCATATAATTTTTTATTTTTATCTTTTTGATTTTTAGCAGATGGTATTTTTTTTAATATTGTTGATATTTCAACATCTAATAACTTTTTATTAGTCATAATAGAAATATCACTTTGAAAATATCTTATAAATCTTGTAAATTTAATATTGATATTTTTTTTTTTCAAAACTGAATTGATATATTCTATTATGAATTTATGAAAATTTGTTTTAATTTTTTTTAAAAGATTATCTCTTTCCTTACTAGAATGTGCTTCTTCATCATCATTGAATTTTTTTTCTATATTTGTTTTTCTACCTTTTTTCTTTGAATAATTAAACAAATTATTGTCAATATTATTCCATGATTCAAAATCTTGAATATTTAATGAAGAAAAATTAGTCATATCATCATTTATAAAACAATCTACATTAGATAGAGAAAAAATATCAGAAGAATTATTAATTTCATCATTTAAGCTGATATTGAATTTATTATTTTCATAAAATCCATACTTATTAATATTATTATATAACATTATAAAAAAAGAAACTATTTTTTCTTTTATATACATTAGTTTCTATAAAAATCTATATTATCTTCTGATGTAGTTTATTAGTTGAAATAAGTGTTTGCTAACCAAATCTTAATATCTTTTTAGTTAATATATGAAAAAAAAATTTTATAGTTGAAATGTAGAGATTATTTTATGAACATTATTATCAAAAATTAATGAATCAAAAAAATTAAATATTAATTCAGCTAAAATAAGGATATAAAATTAGAGATTCTGATTAATAAATTCTTAAATCATAATTGTTTTTCAAGAAAAAAGATATAAATCATTTTAGTAAAATATGAAATTGAATTTCAAAATTATTTGAATTTAAAATTATAATTAATTATAAATTAAAAAAAAGTAAAAAAACTCAATTACCTAAACAAATTTTGTCTTTTGCTATCAATTTAATAAAACATTTTTGTATATTTAATTCCAATCAAACTTTATTAAAATCAATTATTTTGAACTATTTTTTATATTTTTTTTATAAAAAAGTTAAATAATATAAACATATTTATGTGAAAATTGATATTTTGTTGTTAAATTGATGAAATATATATGATTTAACATAATATAGGTTTTTAAGGATATATTTAAATGTTTTTAATAATATTAAAATATGATTTTTTTAATTAAATAATATATATAATATAAAAAATGGAAGAACAAGATAATCAAACACAAGAACAAGAACCAATAACAACAAGAACAATAACACATG
>JAJJLH010002723.1:0-14562 GCA_023806865.1 Isotricha sp. YL-2021a | reverse complement strand
TTGTTGGAGGAATTACCTTTGAAATATCAAAATAATTTTTAAAAGGAGAATCATCATTAATTATTAATTTTGCTTCTATATTTTTATCTATAAAAGAAATAATATTAAATGTTATAATTTTATTTAAATATAATGGAGGAATATAAGGTCCTATATTTTTTTCAAAACTATTTAATGAAAATAAAATTTTATTCTCATTTGTTATTGCTAAATAAGGTGAAGTTATTGATTTTATTTTAAATTTTTCAAAATTTATTTTTTTGTTTTTTGTTATTTTTATATCTTTATATTGTAAATTGAATTTAGTTCCAATATATTCTAAACATTTTTTAATAGTATTATCTATTATTTTTGATTCGTTATAAAATTTTTGAATTTTTTCAAAATAGTTCAGAATATTATTTTTAAATGTTTCAAATTTGACACAAATTTTTTTTGTATTACTAGGTTCTGTTATACCTTTTGTAAAAATAGGATTTATTAATTTAATATTTTCAGTTTTATTCTTTAAATTTTTTATAGGAGTATTAAATGAATTAATAATATCAAATATTTGTTTTTCTTTTTCAATAAATTCTTTTATTTTTTTATTTATTTCTAAATTATTTAATTCTTCCATTAATTTATCAATCTTTTTATTTGCAATTTCTTTTGTTAATTTGGATAAATCTGAATTTAATTCTTTTATTCTATTTATTCTAAAATCTTTATCTTTTTCTAAATCTTTTATATTAACAAAAATATCATTAATTCTCAAGTTTGATTCTTCAACTTTTAATTTTTCAATTCTTGTATTTTGATCATTAGTTTTTAAATCATTTTTTTTTTTTGTTTTTATCTTTGTAAAATTTTTTTCATTCACTGGATATAATTTACATTTTTGGATATCTGGACAAAAATAATATTTATTATATTTAGTTTTGATATACTGTTTTTTTATATTTAATAATAATGGCAAAAATAATTGTTCATTTTCATCAAATAAAAAGCCACCAATTTCTGTTTCAATTAGTATTTGAAATTGAGAATAATAATTGTTGATTTTCATTATTTGAAAATCGATTGGTTCTTTGCTTTTTTTATCAAAAATATTTTCTCCCAAATATTTTTCAAATATTGAATAAGCTGTTGAACACTTTTTATTAAAAATATTTAAATCTTTTTCTTTTTTTAAATCTATATATAAATTCTTAAATTCTTCAATATTTTTTGTAAAAGCATCAAAATCTGTTACTTTTTTTTGACATTCATCTTGAAATTTTTTTTTTTGTTTTTCTTCCATATCAATTTTGTAATCCAATAATATTCCTTTTTTTAATTCATCATATATATTTATATTTTCATCATTTTCTGTGTTTAATTGGTCAATATAAGTTAAAAATTTGTCTAATGAATTTTTTAATTTATTTTTTTTATAATTATAAAATCTTTCTTTTAAAACATCATATATATTTTCTATACTTTTCATTTCATTTAATTCATCAAAATTTTTATTAAATAATTCTTCAATTTCTCCTTTAATTATAATCTCAATAATTTTTGTTAAAAATTCAATTATATAATTTTCAAAAATTTGAATTAATTCATCATCAGATTCATTTTCAAATAATCCTTTAAAAGAAATTTGGCTTAAATAACAAATATAATCATATATATATCTAATTTTGGTATTTATTAAATTTGTATTAATATTCTCAATAAAAAGTCCACACCAATCAAAAGAATAATCATCATTACTATTTATTGCCTCTTGAATTAATTTTGGAATATTTTTTTCAATTTTTTTTGATATAGGAGTTTTTTGAAATGTTTTAAAAATTAAAGAAAAATTTGAAGAATAAATCCTAAATAATAATAAAAATAAAGGAAATTTTTTATTATTTTTTTCAGTTTTCTCTAAATAAAATTTTAATTCCCTTTCACAATCTTCATATTTAATAAGGAAAAATATTGCTAAAGGATATTTTTTATATTCTTTTATTATATTATTTTTCCAATTATTTTCTAAAAAGAATAAATCAATATATAAAATTTCTCCTTTATTCATTTCTTCATTTTCTAAATTTGCTTCATATATTTCTTTTATTGATTTTAAAGTCAAATAATATCCTCCTTTAACACTTTTATTATCAAATAATTTTTTAACAAATAAATAATAATTTTGTTTTTCTTTATAATTGAGAAATTCACTCTCAAAGTCATTCAATTTTGCTTTATCCTTAAAAATATTAAAAAATATTTCAAATATTTTATTTATACATTCAATAATATTTTCATTATTTTTAATTTCATAAACTTTTTGGAAAAATGTGTCACTACCCCAATAAATATTTGCATTTATTTCTGATAATTTAATTCCATAAATAAATTCTCCATCTAAATCTTTATAAGTAAATAATGGAATATAATCATCAGGATTAAAATAAGGAATAATTAATTCAAAGGAAGGTTCATATTTTTTACTTATTGAATAAGCCCATTGAATATCTTTTTCATCAATATTTTTTCTTTCAATATATTTATTTAATAATTTTATGATATTATTTGTTTTAATATATTTTCGACATTTTTGCAATAATTTATTCAATAAAGCAGATTTTAAAAGAGAGAGAAAATAATTTAATATATCTTGTTTAAATTCAATATTTTTATTTAATATACAATTTTTTGAAATTAATTCAACTATTTCTTTTATATCATGATTTTTTTCTAATTTAATTAATGAAGAATATCTATCTTTATTCTTACATATATTTTCAATTAATTTATAATTATTACTATATTCAATTAAAATATTAAAAAATATTTGTTCTTCAGTTTCTTCAAATTCTTGAAAATCTTTAATAAAATTTGGAAAATGGATTAATTCAATTTCTTTTTTATCTGTAAATATACTTTTAGGTTGAGAAATAATATTTTTTATGAAATTTTCAGCATTTTGAAAATTTTCATGTGTTGGTTTTAAATTAATGATAAATTGTTTTGATGATTCCAATAATGAATTACTTGGATTATTTTTAATTTCTTTTTCAATTTCTAATTTTAACTTTTCTATTTTTTTTTTTATTTCTGCAATTTCTTTTTCATTAGTTTTGTCAATAAAAATTGTATTAATTTCTCCATCAAAAGTAGAATATAATGTAATCCAATTTTCTAATATCTCTTTAAATTTATTATAAAATTCATCGTTATATTGTTCTAAAATTATACCTTGATTTAATATTGAATATAAACTTGTTTTTAATTCATTCGATTTATTTTTGAAATTTTCATCTACTTTTTGTATTAATTCTTCAGATTTTAAATCTATATCTCCATTAATAGATTGAATAAAATATGGTTTTTCAAATAAATTATTTAATTGTTCAAATAAATTAAAATATATCATAATTTCCTGTTGAATATCTTCTTCATTTGTTTCTTCTTGTTTTTTAGGTTCGAATGACATAAAAAAGAGTATTATAGTAAAAATATTTTTATAAAAATTAGAAAGATTCTTTAAAGGGCTATCTTCATTTATCTCTAATGATTCATATAATTCTGGATATTGTAGACAAATAAAATATATAGTATAAACTTTTTTTTTAGATTTTGAAATGATATCATTAAAATATAATTTTAAGAAATCTTCTAATTTAAATGAATATTTAACATTTATAGAATATGTTTCAAATATTTTTTTAAACATAAAATAATTTCTTTGAGGAATTTTCATTATATTATAATTTTTAAAACTATCATTTATCATTTTTTTTACAATTTTATTTTTTTTATTGTTTCCAAGTTTATTTTGATAACCAGCAAAAGAATTAATTAAATTTAATAAAATATTCCAAAAATAATAATATTGATGATTAATTTCAATTTTATTTAAAATAATTTTAACTTTTTCTTGAATAATATTCAAATATTGAAATGTAACATATCCAAATTGTTCAAATACATTTTTTAAATCAATATTTGAATTTTTTTCAAAAGTATTAAGAGTTTTTATTAAAAAAGAATATCTTTTTTCAATTTCATTTTCATCTTTTCTTAAATATTGAATAATTCTTTCTTCAGGTAATTTAATAAATTCCTCAAGTAACATTAATTTTAATTCATTATTATCTTTTTTATAAGAATTACAATAACAATCTTCAATGATTGAAATGATTAAATTAATTAAGCTATTATTTTTATATTTAAAGGAATTGTAAATAAATTTTAAAGTACTTGCTAAAAAAGGTCTTTTTCCTGCAAAATCATCAATATTATCTATAGAAAATTGTTTTGCTTTAAAATGAGTATTAGCAAATCTAGCTGCTAAATTTCTCATATTTTCTTCATCAAAATTTGATATTATATTATACTGATTTTCATTATTGTTTTTTTCTTCTTTGTTTTCTTCTTTATTTTCTTCATTTTCTTTTTTTTTTTTCTTTTCATCATCTTCTTCATTTTCTTCATTTTCTTTTTCTTCTTTTTCTTCATTCATTTCTTTATTTTTTTCATTTTCTTTTTCTTCTTTTTCTTCATTCATTTCTTTATTGTCTTCATTTTCTTTTTCTTCTTTTTCTATAATATTATCATTTTCTTGATTAATTGAATTTTTTGAGTCTTCATATATTTTTTTTTCTCCAATAAACATTCCAGATAAAATTAATGATGTATTTTCTAAAGATTCATCTAATTCAGATAATGAGTAAATTGAACATTTATTTAAAAATCCCGAAGTTAATTTTTTTTGTGGATCAACATTTTTTGGATTATAAGTAATAAATAATCTAAAATTTTCATGAATTTTAAAATCTGGATTAGATGAATTTTTAGTATAAATATATTCAGGTCCTTTTTCAAATAAATTTAAAGAAGGTTCTTTATTAAATAAAGATGATATTTTTTCAAATAATTCAGGCTGAGCTGCTTCTATTCCATCTAATAAAATATTTTTTCCTTCTGTTAAAGCAATTTCAAAAGTAGATTTTTTTTTTTTTGATAAGTTATTTAATAATGAAAGTTTTGATTTTAATTCAAATTTAATTTTTTTTAATTCCTTATGATAATTTATTTTAATTTCATTTGAAAGATTTTCAATTTTCTTTAAAATTTCTTTAAATTGATTTGGTTTCCAACTATAAGGATTATCAATTACAATTATTCCTTCATATATTTCTTTTAATTCTTCAAAAAGTTCAATATCTTTAAATAAATTTTGAATTTTTTCAATTGATTCTTTATCTAATTCATTATTTGGTTCAATTTGTCCTATTAAAACATTTATTCCAGAATCATTATTTAATTGAATAACTTCTAAATCTTCATTTATTAAATCAAAAAATAATTTAATTATATGTGTTTTTCCTGAACTACTAGGTCCTTGAATTATACATGGTAAATTTGATTTATAACATATAATTAAAAATATTAAACATATTCTTTGTTCAGGTGTTAAACTATATATTTTATTTATTTTAATTTCTTTTGATTCTCCTTTTATTTTTATTTTTATTTGTTCTTCTGCTTCAAAAGGTGCTACACATAAATATTCATTTTTATTTTCTTCATTTTCAATCTCTTCTTCATTTTCTCCATAAAAAAATTCAGGCCATAAATCATCATATTTATATCCTAATTCTTTTGTTATATTTTCCATTTCATTTAAATTACTAAATCTTTGTATAAATAATATTTTTGCAATAAGGTCATATTCAAATATATTTTGAACTTCATTTTTTAATAAATAAAATTTATAAATATCATTTAAAGATATTATTTCTTTTAATTGATTTTTATAAATATAATTTTGTATTTTTACAATATCATTTATGAATTGTTCAATTTCATCATTATATTTTTCTTCTATTTTTTCTTCTTCTTTTTTATCATCTTCTTCTTTTTCTTCTTCTTTTTCCTTTTCATTTTTCTTTTTTTCTTCATTTATGAAAATATTTTTACATATATTTTTATAATCTTCTTTTGAATAATTAGGTACAGAAAATAATATTGCATTATTTTTTATTGCTTCAGGTAAAATATTTAATATTGAACCTTTTACAGTTGGATCAAAAGTTGCAATTAATTTAAATAAACCTTTTTTAATATATTTCCCATTTGGTAATAAAATTTGTTCTTTTGAATTAATATTAAATATAGGTATTAATGCTTCTAATATTGTAATTGATGCTTGTTCTAAGTTTTCTAAAATTATTATATCATTATTTGAAGTATTTTCATCTATAGCTAATAAAAATTTAGATTTTTCTTCAATAAATTCTAATGTATTTTTTGAATTATCAGGAATTTTTTTACAAAATAAATTATCTAATGTAGTTGAATTTGATAATTGAATTTGAATTACATTTTCTTTATTAATTTTTAAACATTCTAAAAAATAATTAATAGCTGTTTTTTTTCCTAATCCTGTACCACCTTCAATAATAAGAGGATAATTAGTTAAATATGAAAAATGAATAGAATCTAATATTTTATTAAAAGGTTTTGTAAAAGTATAATTATTTGTATTTGATTCTTCTATATCTGCAATATTTATTCTTAATCCAGTATATAATGAATGTAAATTATTATCGAAAATGAAAGGACATTTATTATCATATTCTGAATTTTCATTAAAAAATTCATAATCATTTGGACAAATTTTTTTAATTATAGATATTAATTCATTTTTTTTTTTTTTTGATTTCATTAAAGGATAAATTGCTTTATATATAGATAAAAGTAGATTTTTATCTTTATTATTTATATTTTTTTCATCTAAAATTTGAGTTATTGATAAAATTTTAATAATTAATGGAAATTCTAATTCCTTTTTAAATACCTTTTTATATTCTTCAAAAAATTGTATAAAATTATTAGAAATATCAGGATAATATAATTTTGAAACAGCTTTCCTTTCATCATCATTATATTTAGAAGTATATAAAATAGAAAATCTTGATTTAGCAGCATCAGATAAATTTCTTAAATTATCATTTTGACATATTGCAATAGTTCTAAAAATACTAGAAAAATCATCCCATTCTTTATATATTCCTGTAAAAGTATTACAAAAATCTTCATTTAAAGATAATTTAGGATTATAATTAAATAAATCATTAAATCTTTCTAAAACTGCAGGAGATAAATTAGGTAAATTTTTTAATATTAATTTATTTTGTATTAAAATATTATGAGTAAGTATTCCATCTTGAAAAATTGCTGTAAAATCACCAAATAAATTATCTATGTTATTTATTATTGGTTCAAATAATTTTTTTTCTAAATGATCTAATACTTTATGAATTGTTGTACATTCTTTACATTCATTTTTTGTTTCATCAATTATTTTTTTTATTTTTGATTTAAAATCATCTAATTTTTGTTTTTTTTCTTTTTTATTTAATATTTCACTATTATTTGAAAAATTACTAGTAAATGATTGATTTAATGATACATTATCTTTTTTTTTTTTATTAGTAATTTTTCTTTTTAAAGTTCTTTTACCTTTAATCTTTTTTTTTTTTGAATCATCACTACTATTAGATGAATCAGAGTCTATATCATTTTCTTCAATTTTTCCTTCTTCTAATTTTTTTGTCATTTCTTCAAATAATTTTTCTTGTTTTTTTCTTTCTTCTTCAATTTTAATTTTTTCCAATTCTAATTCTTTTTCAATTTCTTCTTCTGTTTTATTAGCTACTTCAATATAATCTAAATATTCTAAATAAGTTTCTTCTAAATCAATTTTATGACATATTTCTAAAATTTTTCTTAAATAAAATGATTTTGCTTTTTTACTATTAGTTAAAGAAATAGAACCTAATAATTGAGAAATTGATGTTTCTTGATATAAATTAATAATAGGTGAATTTGTTAAAATTGATTTAGCTAAATATGTTTTAAATCCAGAAGGACCAACTAAAAGTAATGGTTCATTTGGATGACAAAATAAAAGATAAAATAAAGATTCAAGTAAACTTGGTAATTCATTATTTATAATAGATTCAATATGTTTAGGAATTAAAATTCCAGATTTTCCTTTATATAAAAATAATTGTTCATTTTTTTTCTGAATTATTGGAGGAGATTTTATACAATAAATAATATCCTCTTTTTCTTCATTTTCTAAATCAAAAGCACTTTCCATTATAGCTAATATTTTATCTAGAACTTCAATTCTTTTTTCAGGAATTATAGATTGCAAAATAAAAAAAACAACATGATGTTCTGGAGTTATTTGAATATATGATTCAGGTTCAATTTGTTGGCTTTTCAATCTTCTAAATAATTTTCTAATATTTCTCATAGACCAAATTCCAATATCTTGATTTTTTTCTTCATTAATCAAATACATAAATCTTGCTATTTTATTAGGAAAAGTAATTGAAATAGGATTTTTTTCACTTTCAAACAATTCTAATTCATTTTTTGAAATTTCTTCACAACTTCTTTTAATATCTTCTTCATTTGGACTTGGATATTCAAAAATTCTTAATCTTTTTTTAATAATTTCAGGAAGTTTTCTTCTTCCTCTTGTCTGAATATCATTTTGACAAGCAATAAAGAAAAAATTTTTATTATATTCAAAAGTTTCCCCAAGTCCAGGAATTAAAACATTAGTTCCTTCATCTGATGATTCTAAAACAACAGAAATACTTTGTAATATATTATCTTCAGCTAAATTTAATTCATCAGCAATAAAAGTTTTTCCATTTTTAATAGCATTTGGAATTGGACCATAAATTGGAATTGCTTTTCCTTGTTCAAAAGAGAAAGTTCCATATAAATCATCTATTTGAGTTTCCATATTAAATGAAAACATTATATAATGATCATCTTCTTTTATTATTTCTGAAAATGCTCTTGCCATACTTGTTTTTCCTAATCCAGTTGAACCTACTAAACAAACTGGAATTCTTATTATTGAACATGTGTATAAATTTATCATTAAATTTACTAAATTTTTTGAATTTTTAAAATAAAATTTTTCGTCTTTTGATTTTTGTTCTTTTTTTTCTATCATTTCTAGAAATTTATTTTGGATTGTTATTGGAATGTCAAAATCATTTTTGTCACTTATTATATTTTGAATATATTCTATTAATTCATCTAAATCTACATCTTGGAAAATGGTGTAATATCTTACTATTGATTTTATTAATTTTGCAAAATTAGATAAATTTGGTTTATTTTTTTTATAAATTTGAAGTATTTTTGAAATTAATAATTTTTCAAATTCTATTTTTATTTTTTCAGATTCAATAATTATTTTAATAAATTCACTAATCTCATTATTATTTAAATCTTCTAATTGATTTTCAATATTAATAACTATTAATCTATTTAAAAAAGCAGGTGATAATTTATCCAAATAATAACTATCACATGTACCAATAAAATGGAAATCTTTATGAATCTCAATTTGTTGATTAATATTAGCATTTTCTTGTAAATTCATATATTTAACTTCATCAAATTCTTTAGGTTCAATAATAGGATTTAATCTTTCAATAACTTTAGATTGAGCAACATCAATATTAATAAAAACACCAGAAAATCCATTTTTAATTCCATTAGTTAAAGGACCATCTTTCCATTCAATTAATTGAGCTCCAGAGTCAATTTGAGAATTTGGAATATATTTTCCTAATAAATCAGAAACAGAAGTTTCTGGAGTAAAAACAAAACAAAAATTTTTCTTATCTTTTGAATTATATTCAGCAATCCATTTTGCAATTTGTGTTAAACCATCTCCTTGTTTTCCAGTAATTATAATATGTCTTCCATTATCAAAAGCAATTTTTGAATAATAAAAAGCTCTTTTGACTGATAAACTATGATAACTTTTAGGAAAATTTTCTGGTAAATCAAAAATTATTTCTTCTTGATATAAATCTTTAAAATTATCAAAAATCATTTTTTTCATTATTTCTTTTTCTTTTTTTTCATATCTACTTCCATAAAAACTTAATATTGCTTCATATGGTTTTATTTGTTTAAGAGATACAATAGTTGAACTTAAATCTCTTATTGTAAAACATTGAGGACTTTTTTTACTTATTTCATTAGATGTCCATTTATGATGAAATTCACCAATATTTTTGGCTATATTTATTTCTGTAAAATTTTTTTTTTCAGCAATTTTAATAGCAATTTCTTTCAATTCATCTTCTTTAAATTTATTAAAATTAACAATTTGAAATCTTTGTAAAAAATCACTTAAATCTTCCCTTTTTGATGCAAATGCACCAGTATTTGGATTTTGGGTACAAATAATCATAAAATCTTCATTTCTAAAATAGTTTTTTTTCTTTTTCCTTCCTGGAATTTCAACACATATTTCATCACTATCTAAAGAAGATTGAATACATTGAATAATTGATTTTTGAACTAAATTTACTTCATCTAATAATAATATTTTTCCATTTATATATGCATCAATAAATGGTCCTTCAATAAAACTAAATCCAGACCAATTCTCATTATTAGAAATTAATCTTCCCATTAAGTCTTCTATACTTGTTTCTGAACTTAAATTTAATCTTATTAATTTATCATTTTTACCTAAAATATTACATAATACTTCTATTGATTTTGTCTTTGATGTTCCTGTATCTCCTTCAAGTACTAAGGGAATTTTTGATTCAAAAAAAAAATTTATTTTTTGTATTCTTTCTATTGCTTCTTTTGTTGGTATAAATATACCTTTTATATTAATGTTTTCACATGATATTCCTTCACGTTTATATTCTTTTAATTCTTCAATTGAAGGTATTTCCATTTTTTAAATATATTATTATTAAATTTTTATATTGATTTTATAATATTATTATATTACTATTAAATCATATCATAGAATTGAAATAAATATTTAATTAGATTATTTTAATTAATCATAATATCTTTAAGATATATTTAAAAAAGTTAATTTATATTCTTAAAATTTATAGACTTAACTTTATTTAAATAAATAATTAATAATAATTAATTTATTTTAAATTTGTAAAAAAATTAATAATTATTTAAATTTAAAAAATGACATTAATTTACTATTGAAAACTTTTATAATTTTTTTAAATATTTATTGTTTTTTTTTAAAATTTAATAGAATTAGTGATGAGGAATAAATTAAAAATTTTATTTTATTTAAATAAATGGCGAAATTAGAAAAAGATAGCAGCAAATATCTAGATAAAGGAATTTCTTCAATATTAGAAAAAATAGATGAAATTTGTGAGCAATACATAAAAGCAAATGTAAATAAACAAATTGCAGAAGTAGATAAATGGAATATCTCTGATTTTTTTGATGTAAATGATTTAGAAAGAATTAAGCAAACTCCAGAATATATTATTGAAAAAATTTTAATCAAATTTAAAGATTTTATAAATTTAAATGGTTATTTTTTTATTATGAAACCACGTGATAATCTGAAAAATTTTATTGAAAACAAAGTATCAGGAAAAAAAAAGAAAAATGAAAAAGAAGAAAAGGAAAAAGAATCAGATGAAGAGAATAAAGAAGAACCAGAAGAAGAGAATGAAAAAAAATCAGAAAAAAAAAGAGAAAAAAAATCAGGAGAAAAAAAGAATAATGGAAAGGAAAAAACAGAAAAAAATATAAATGTTAAGAATAAAAAGGAAAAAAACAAGAAAATTGAAAAGAAAAATGAAGGGAAAAAGGAAGAAGATAAGAAAAAAGAAAAAAAGAATAATGAAAAAAAAGGAGAGAAGGATAAGGAATCGGTAGAAGAAAAGAAATATAAAGAAGAAATGAAAAATGAATCAGAAGAAGAAGAAAAGAAAAAAAAAAGCATAAAAAAATATAAAATAAAAAGTACCAAAGAAAAACGTTCAAATAGTATGAATAAAAAAATTCCAAACTTATTATTTTATAAATATAATCTAAATATTCATTCTGAAGAAGAAAAAGAATTTTCAAATAATTTTAATATTAAAAGGTCAAATTCATTATTTCATAAATATGATATAAATAATGTTCTAGATAAAAAAAACTTTTTAAATAATTCAAACAGTAAAAAACATAATAGATTATTAAATAGAGAAAAAGAGTTGAATAATAATAAAAAAGATAGTCTAAGCAGTAGTAAAAATGAATTTGAAAGAAATCCAAGTAATTTTTCATCAATAAAAGATAACTTAAGTAATATTAATTCAATTGAATATTCATCAAATATAAAAAATAGCTCAAGTAAAAGTAAAAATAGATTAGAAAATAATACATGTACTTTTTCTTCAAAAAACAAGAGCAGTTCAACTTTTTATAATTTACCATACAGTGATTCTATAAGTTCAATTAATGAAGAAGAGAATAAAAATAAGAAAAAGGAAAAAGATGAGAAAAAAAAAGAAGATATGGATTCTTATAAACTCAGATTTTTTAAAAATAAATTAAATTTAGAAGAAGGTGAAATTTTATCTGGTGATTCATATAAAGAATATGCAAGAAAAACAATAAAATTAATGTTCATTCTTTCAATAAAGATAGTTCCTATCTTTGATAATCCACAAAAAATTGCTACTGAACCTATTATTGCTTTCTATAAAAAACAATTAGAATTAGGTGTTATAAATAAAATAGATACACCTATAGGTTCTTCGATTTTTGAACAAACAAAAAAAGATAAACATTTTGAAATAGATATTGTCTTTGAATTAAAAAAAAATGAAATAATAAAGTTTATTGAAAAATATAATAATAAGATCTATTTTCAAAATCATTTTCTTAACAAAATAGACAAAGATACTAATGAAAAAGTTACATGTTATATGGAAATATCAAGAAATTTGATTTTTCAAGGAAAAGAGAAACTGGGACAAATAAAAAAATATATAAAAATTATTAAAATAATGAATAATATGAGAGAATCTGTTTCTCATATAGATCAATATAAAAAACTATTAATCCCTTATAAAAGTTCAGATTCAACAGAAAAAATTTTTTCAATAATTACGGATGGAAATTATGAAGAATTAAATTTTGTTATAAATGAAATTGTAATTCCAAATTTGAATAATTCATTAGATACAAATATTAAAAATGCCATTAAAAATAAAATAAATGAAAAACCAAAATTATTTGATAATATAGAAAATAAAGATAGTCTTATTGATAATATATATTATGTGTTTGAGATATTTTATCATTTACAAATAAATGAAATTAAGTTTTGTTTAATTTATATAGGAGAAATTTGTGAATCTACATATGGTTTAAGAAATATTTTAGATAAATTAAAAAATCTTGATTGCTTAAATAAAAATGGAATGGATTTAAATGATTATACGATTAAAAAAAGCAATAATTTAGAAGAATTAAAAAAGAAATATCATGAAATAAAAAGTATAATTCACGAATTTGAAAAAAAATGTGAAAATAACATAGTATTTAACAAAAAAAGCATTGATAAAATTTTTGACAAAATTGATTACAATATTTTTGATTTTGATTATTTTATATCACAAATTAAATTTGAATGTAAAACTTATATATTTAGCCAAAAAGAAGATAAGAAATTATCTCCAATGATGGAATCTGAAGATATAATAATTTCAAATTTCAAAAAATATTTTAAATTTTACACTAAACATTCACAATTAAGTGAGATAATTTTAAATCAAATTTTTAAATTTATTGATCAAGATAAACATACTATTTATTTTTTAATTTTCGATGGATATTTACCTGATTATTTAATCACTTTATATTCTCAGTATAAGACTGATAATTTTTTTACTTTTTCTATAAATAATGAAAAAAATAATGAAAGAACCTATTTCTATCCTGATAATTTTATTAAGAAAATTAATATAGAATCTAGAATTAAAGATAAACTACAAGAAGAAATAAAAAGAAATCAACTGCTATTTTCAGAAGAAATAATGTTAATGCCAACTAATTTAGAAAATAAACTAACTAAGGATTTAAATGTGATTTTCAAAATAAATGGAATTTTAAATCTTCAAGATATTGTGAAAGAAATAGAATTTGATATTCCTGAAGAAAATGAAAAAGAATTAATAGAATATTTTAATGAAATATTAGATAAACTTGAAATTAAAAAAATAGATTGTTTGGAAATTGAAAAAGTTTTTAAAACTAATTTAGAAAAACTGAAAAAAAATATATTATCAAGGCATTTTTATAATTTATTTATTTATAAAATTGGAAAGCATTTTATAAAGAAATTTGAAGAAGAATTAATGAAAAGTATAGAACTTTGCAATAAAAGATAAAGTTATTCTAATAAGGAAATTAAAGTAAGTAAAAAAACAATTAAAATTGAAAAAATATTATTAATTTTAATCAAAAAAAGTATAATTATTCTAATTTTTATATAATATTTTTTATAAAAAAAATAATTTTTAATATATAAATATAATATATAGATATATTTTTATAATATTAAAAATTTAAAAATTTTTAATTCGATAAATTTGATTAGGGATTGGGCCCAATCCCCAATATAACATTATTTAAATATAAATAATAAACATATAAATAAGATTTAATTAAAATTTTTTTTAATTTTTTTTGATATTAAGTTTATTTAATTGGGGATTG
>JAJJLH010002722.1:0-14567 GCA_023806865.1 Isotricha sp. YL-2021a | reverse complement strand
ATAATAATAATAATAATAATAATAATAATAATAATAATAATAATAATAATAATAATAATAATAATAATAATAATAATGAAGAAAATAAATCATTTGAATTATGTGGAATTTGTATGGGAGAAATAGATGATCCAATAATAATTCCAAATTGTAATCATAAATTTTGTCATGATTGTTTTATAGATTATTTATTAAATAAAATAAATACAAATGATATAGAAACAATCCCATGTCCAAACTATCAATGTAACAATAAAAATATAGAAGAAGATTTTTTCTTAAATTTACTATCAGAAGAACAAGTATTCAAATATCAAACTTTTAAAAGTCAAAACGAAATAAGAAAATCACCAAATAAAATATCATGTCCATTTTGTAAAAGTTATGCAGAAATAGAAAAAAAAAAAAAAAAAGAAAAAGAAAATAACAATTCAAACAATTTATCAGATTCAATATTAAGTCTCCCAAAACAAAATGTATTTTGTATAGAAAATAAACATGAATTTTGTTCATGTGGTCGTCCATTACATCAAGGTAAATGTACTGAAGATTCAATAAAAAAATATATGAAATTAAAAAATATAAAAAAATGTCCAAAATGTTTAGCTTTTATAAAAAAAGATTCTGGATGTAATCATATGACTTGTCCTATTTGTCATTATGAATTTTGTTGGTTATGTTTAAAGGAAAGTTTACCTAATCATTATGAATTTGGTTCTTGTGCTGGAATGCAATTTATTGATGAAAATTCTTTTATTTATCGTTTTAGGAATACACATCCTTTTATTGTTAGTTTAATTAAAATATTTCTTAATTTTTTAACTGTTTTATTGTTTATTTCGTTAATTATTAGTCCTTTATCTTTTGTTTGCTTTTTTTTTTATTTTTATATTTATGTTGAACCAACAAATGATTTAAATATTATTTTGGAAAATGATAATTTAAAAAATTTGTTTTTAATTACTTGTTGGATTTGGGCTATTTGTTATTTTACTGTTTATAATTTAATTTATGTTTCAATTTTTGTTTTTATTGGTTTTATTTTTTTAATTGTTAAAATTTGTGGATATTGTTATTATATTTTTGATAGAAATATAAATAATAGATATAATCATGAAGGGAATTTAAATAATAATTTAATACATGGTTCATTTTCTAGAAATCAAGATATAGTAAATGATTTTGATGATCTTTTTGATTAATATTTTATATAAGTTTTTAATTTAATATTTATTAAAATTAAATAAGTTTTTTTTTAATTTTCCTATTAAGTCATCATTTCCTCCGTAAAAATACATTTTTGTAAAACTTTCTACCATTGGAAGGAATTTTTCTAAACTTAAATAACCGTTTATTACTTCTGAAAATAATAATAATAAACTATATTTACATATTCTTTTTAAACATTTATAGGGGATTATATAATCAAAATATGATATTTTATATATTTGTTTTCCTTGGTGACCTTCTTGTTTATATTCATTTAATAATTTTATTAATAAAGGATTACCAAAATCAATTGAAGTTGAAAGATTTGAATATTTTAAATTTTTAGAGTCATTATTACTATTATCATTATTATCATTATTAATTTTATTTTTATAATTATCATAATTAATATTATCATTATTATTATTATTAATATTATTATCATTATTTATTTTATTATTATGAATATTATAAACATTATTATTGGTAATTTGATTATTTGATTTTATGTAAGAAATTGTTTTTATTGATTTAAAATTTGGACTATTTAAAATAATATTTGAATTTGATAATAATAAATTATTATTTAATGATTTATATTTAGATTTATGTAAATCTTTATCTATCATAAATTTTTCACAATAATTATTACAAGATGGTGAAATTAAATTATTAGTTAAATCAACAATTAAAGATTTCTCAGATAAATAGGAAGAAATAAATTTAAATAAAAAATATACACAATTATACCATCCACTAATTAAAGGAAAAAGATCTTGTAATTTCATATAACACCTTTTATATTGTGTAATATAATCAGTAGTATCAAAAATAATTTCTAAAATACTTAAATTATCATGATATTCTTTTTCTTCAGTATAAACAAAATCAAAAGTCAATTTTTCATGTATAGCAAAATAAAAATTTTTTATAGAATCAAATAATAATCCTTCATATGAAATATAATGAGTTGGATTCATTTTATAATAATATTGTTTAATTATTGTTGGTTCAATTAAAAAAGATTCCTCTCTTAAAACTAAATTAAAAGGTTTATTCTTTTCATAATGATTTATTACATGTGATAAATAAATCATTGAAACAAATTTATTTTGAAGAGTTGATATTAATTCTTCATTTGTTGAACAATTATATTTTGAAGAATTACATTTATGAATTTGAATTTCTAATATTGAAAAACCATTTAAAGAATCACCAAATCTTCCATGAAATGAAATATTTTGACCAGATTTTAAACAAATATATTTATCAATATTGTTTTCTTTAACAAAATTTTCAATTGAACATATTTCTTTTTCATTTAATTTTGAAAAATATATTGAACAATTTTCAAATTCTAAATCTTTTACATCTCTAATCATATTCATATTATTGGATTCATTAAAAATATGATTTACAATTTGAGCTTTAATTTCAAAGATTGAATTATTTAGTTTAATAAAACCATTTTTTCCTTTTATTCCAATTAGAAATGGAATTTCTGAAAAATCAACTGTTTTCACTTCAGTTGTTAATGAACTTATAATTGAAAAATTTTTTTTTCCAAATAATATTATTAAATAATATATTAATAAAATAATTAGAAGAATAATTGAAATTAAACTCATGATTATACTTACTGGAGTTGAAAATTTTGTTTCTTTTTTATAATGAAGTGGAAATTGTATTCCATAAATATCAATATTTTTTAATATTGAAAATACAACATTTTCTTCTTTTCCCATATTTTTATTTTTATTGTTAAAATTTAACTAAAAATAATAAAAAAACAATAACCATAAAAATAATAATATATTTAATTTTTTTTCCTAAATAATATAAATAATTAAAAAAATAAATAAATAAATAATGAGTAAAAAAATGTTAAACACTCTTAACGAACTAAATTCAAGTGAAATATCAAAAAATAAATCTCCAAAATCAGCGAGAATGATTCAATTAGAAAAAGAAGGAATAACAATTAAATTAAATAAAAATAAAAATATTCCTATGGATCTTTTAGTAAAAAGAAATGAACTATTTGAATTAGTGAAAAATTCAAAAAATAAATTTCAAATTCCAAAACCTCCTTCTTCAATTAAGAATAATAAAAAAAATGATTTTTGTGAAAATGAAATTAATTATAATCATTTTACAAATAATTCTAATTTATCTTTTTCAAGTTTGAATAATAAAAATAATTTGAATAATAGTTTTAGAAAAAGTATTCCTTTATATAAGAAAAAAAGATTAAGTTGTTATTTATTAAGAAATCCTAAAAAAGAAAAAAGTAAAAGTTTAAATAAAAATCAAAATAAAAGTTTTTCTTTAAAAAAATGTCAAAGTGAAAAAAATTTTAATCAGAAATGTTTAAGTGAAAAAAATGATAAAAAAGAAATTATGAATAATATTAATTTAATATGTTTTTCTAATGAAAGAAGTAAATCAAATGATAAAAATGATTTAAAAAAAAATTTAATTTGTGTTGGAAATACTGGAAATAATATTTTTTTAAGTGAAAAAGAAGAATTAAGAGGAGGAAGAATTGATTTAATTTCTTCAATATATAGAAGTCATAAAATTAAAGATGAAAAAAATTATTATGAAAAAAATGAAGATTTAATAATTAAAATTCAATCTTGGTGGAGAAGATATTTATTTAGGAAATATATTAATAAAATTATAATAATTCAAAGTTTTTATAAAATGTTTTATCAAGTTAAAAATATTAAGTTAAAAAGAAAAAATATTATTAAGATTCAAAGTGCTTTTAGACAATATATTCAAAAGAAAAAATTAAAGAAATTAATTAATGTAATTAAGATTCAAAAATATATTAAACAATATTTGAAGTTGAAAAAAATTAATTCAAGAAATAATATTAAAAAAGGAATAATAAATTTCAATAAGTTTATGAAAAAAAAATACTTTGGACAAATAATTAGAAAACTAAATGATTATATCAATAATAATATTAAAATAATTAAACCAAAAAACACTTCATTTATAAGTAAAATAAGAGTTATTAAAAATATCCAAATAAATCCTTCAGTGAAATTACCAAATAATTACTTAACAAAGAATATTATTCCAATAAATCAAATTCTTCTCATTCAGAAAGCTTATAAACAATATTACAAAAGAAAAATTTCTAATAATCAAACTAATAAATTAAAATCTAAAATTCAAAATAAATTAAGAAATATGTTTGAAAAGAATATTAATAATAAACTTTCATATACTTTTTATAAAATTTATACTCAAATAAAATTCTTTGAATTTATTCAAATATTATCACAAAGAATTAAAAAGAGAGTTCAACAAGATATATATTATCAAGTAAAATCATATTTAAAAAGGAATATTAATTGTAATATAAATGAAGATGACTCTATAGAAGATAATAATACTTTTATTAGAAAAAATAAAGAAACTTTTTATTTTAATGTAATAAGAAAAAATATAAAAATGCTAAATAATAATTTAACAGATTTCACAGATGATAGAATTTATAATCTTCTAAATGAAACATTACCAAAATATTTTAATAATAATCATAATAGAAATATAATTCCATTTATAAACAAAAATCAATCTCATACATTAAGAACAACTCAAATATATAATAATAGGGAAAATAATTTACTTTCAAAATATATTAATTTTTATTTCAAAACTGAAAAAGACTTTGATTTAATAAGTGATTCATTTATAGAAAGAAGATTATATATGAAGCAACTTTATAATAGAAATATATTTGGAATAATAAAATATTCAAATGAATTATTTAAAGATATAATAAAAGGGAAAATATGTCAAAATTGTTTTTGTAAAAATGGAGAATTATGTGAAAAAAAATGTTTATGTCATGAAGAACCTGAAATAAATGTAATTAAAAAAATTTATAAATATGATGAATATATCACTGAGAATAATATAAATGAATCTTGTGATTGTTGTAATTGTAATATTGAAATACCTGATGAAAAAAATTTTAATATTAGAAAAAAAATTATTGTTACTAATAATCCAGAAGATTATATTATCGAAAATAAAATTAATGTTATTAGAATTAAAGGAACAAAATTTAATAGACCTGTTACTGAAAGTGATGAATTTTTTTTAAGAAATAAAGATTGCTCAACTAATATTAATAGTAATATTGAAACTATTGAATTAATTGAAAATAATTCAATTAATAAGGAAGTACCATTAAATTATTGTAATGATTATAATTATAATATTAATAGTAAAAAAATTAATGAAGAAAAAAATATTAAAAATAATAATAATAATCTATTAAATTTTATTAGAAAAAATGATGAAAATAAAAATTATAATAATAATAAGATTTTAAAAAATGGAAATAGTTCTCTTGCAAAAAAAATAAATGAATATATTGAAAAATCTAAAAATTCAAATTATTCTAATATTTTAACCATGAATAATATAAATAATAATAATATTATTTTTGAATCAAATGGATTAAATTTTCAAGCTAAAACAAATAAATCAAAAGTAAATGAAAATAATTGTTATTCTTTTTCTGATAATACTTTTAAAAAGGAAAATATTAATAATTTAAATAATTTAAGTAAAATTCCTGATTTTGATACTATAAAAAATAAAAATAATTTAAATTATATTATTACTGATAGAAAACAATTTTCTAAAGGAAGAAAAAATAATATTAAAGATAAAATATTAAATAGGAATTTATCTCAGAATAATAAACAATTTATTTTAAAAGATATTTCCTCAGTTCATGGAGTTAATAATTAATTTTTTATTTTTTAATTAGTTAAATATTATATATGATATTATTTTTAAATTCATTAATATAATTTAATAATTTTTGATATATTTTTAAAATATAAAAAGAAAAATGAAATTATTTTTTTTTTCAATATTAATATTAAAATTAAATTTCATAGAACTTTTAACTCCAATTATAATAGAACCATTTCAAAAATATCAAATTAAACAAAAAAAGGAAATATTATTCCAATATGAAAATATAATAAAAAATCCAGATATTTTAACAGATATAATAATATACTATAAAAGAGAGAAAGATTCTATTCAAGATGATTTAACATTTTTCATAGTGAAAAATATAAATGATATTTATATCAATACAACTGATTCAAAAATAAAACAAAAATTATATAAAGGTTTTTTTACAAAACAAAGTTTTTATCAAAGTGAAATTAGACAAAGTAAAAATTATACTATTAATACAGGAAATGGGACTTATTATATTTTTTTATCAGGATATATTACAGGAGAATTTGAAATATTTAATTTACAAAATATAAAAAAAATTAATCTTTATTATTCATTTAATGTAAATTATCGTTCTTTTTATTCAAATAGAAATGTTACATTGTCTTTAGGTAAAATTAATGAAAATATTAAATTACAATATCAAATTAATTCAGGTAATTTATCTTTAATTGAGGAAAATAAAAATTTTAATAATATTCAAATATTAAATAATAATAATAAAATAGGTTTTTTCGATTTGAAAAAAGGGAATAATTATTCTTTATTGTTTAATTTAGGAGAAATAAAAGGAAATTTATTTGGTAATTTTTATAAAGAAGAATTAGAAATTTTAAATATAGGAAATTCAATTGAAAAAATGGGTCAAAATTTTAATGTTGATTTAATAATTAATATGACTGATATTAATAATACTTATTTACAAATTGAAACAAATGATGATTTTGAAATTTATTATCAATATTATAATACTATTAATAAAGAAGAAATTATAAAAAATTATCCAAAAAAAAGAGAAGATTTTCTATATAATATAAATAAAACTAAATATGAAAATATTGAAAAATTTACAAAAGATTCAAATGAAAATTTATGTATGTTAATTAGAGTTTACTTTCAAACAAAAATATTTATCAAAAATTTACCTCAACCAAATTTATTAATTAATGATAAAAAAGAAAAAATTAAAAAAGATATTCTTTATTTTTATTTATTAAATTCTTCTTTATTATTAAATGAAAAAAAGAATGAATGTTTGATTTATATTACAGAGCCTTCAGGAATAAATATTAATTCAAATAACTCTCTTTTAAATAAATTAAAAAATTATCCAAGAAAATTATATAAAATTGATTTAGAATCAGATATTAAAATTATATTATATAATAAAGATAAAGATTTTAATTTCGAAATTAAATTTTATTCTCAAATTGAAGATTATGGTAAAACTGATAAAATAATACATGAAACTGAATTTTTTATAGAAAAAAGAATTGAATTAAATGATTGTAATAAAAATTATTATTTCTTTTATTTTACTTATTCAAATTTTACTATATATACAAAATTAATAAAAGGAAATGCAAATGTATATTCAATTAATGAATATGATGATAATATAAATTTAGATGATATTTATCCAATGAATAATGATAAAGAAATAGAATTATTAGAAGAACAAAAAGAACAAAAAGAAAATTTTCTTGTTTTAAAATTAAAATGTATATCAAAATCAATTGTTGATATTTATTCAATTAAAGATGATTTTATGAATCATTTTTCTACATCATCTACAAAATATCTTTATATAAGGGAAAATGAATATGTTAATATTTCTTTGAAATATAATATTCAATTAGATTTAATTTTTGATAAAAAACAAAATGAACAAAATATTTTAGTAAAATTAAATGAAACTAAATATAATTTAAACAAAAATAATTTATATTATCAAATTGAGAATATAAATCCAATATATACAAATAATTTAGAAATTATTTCAATAAAAGGAAATAATATTATAATTTTAAGAGGAGGAGTAATTGAATCTAATAGCATAATTGTATATGATACTTTAAAATATAAATATTCAATGTATAATATTTTTGTTTATCCAAAAGATGATAAAAGTATAAAAGAAGTAAAAATAACTTCAAAACTTTTAAATTCAGGAGATTTTATTTTATTCTTTCTTTATAATAATTATGGGAGAAAACCTTTTTTTGATATAAGTTTTTTTGATGCTGAAAAATTAATTTCAACATATAATTCTAATTTTAATATTACTATTAAAAATCCATATGATGATTTAAATAATAGAAAATTAGATGATAATGAATATTATTATTATTATATTTTTGGAAATGATAAAAATAAAGCTTTGTGGTTTACATATGAAATTACTAGAAATATTAAATTAGATTCTGATAATTTGCAAATTATGAAAAAAGGAATTAATACTTTTTCTATTGATACTAAAAACAAAAAACAATTAATTTATCAAATTAATAAATGCCAAAATAAAAATGTAGAAATAACATTAAAAGAAAACAAATTAATAAAACAATACAAATTGAAAAATAATTTTAAATATGATAAAAATAAATTTATTATATCAGAATATAAAATAGATAAAGAAAATAATATTTCTTTAGAAATAAAATCTTTTAATAATACATTATTTAAATACATAACATTGGAAAAAGAAATAAAATATACATTTAATCCAACTCAAAATTATAATATAACAATTGATATTGATAATTCAACAAATAAAGTTAAATTAAATTTTGAATCATTTCTCCAAAATGAAAAAACAGAATATATGATTATTATTGTTAATCAAAGTGATGTTAATGAAACATTTATGAATGATGAATGTTATTTATTTGATATATTAGAAAAAGAAAAAACAAAAATTATTAAATTTGATGATGATGGATTTAATAAAAATATAGAAAAAGAATTTTATTTTGAATTTAAAGAAGAAAAATATTTTCTTAACATTTTTGCAAAACAAAAAGATAATTTTAAAATTATTACTATTTACAATTATACAGAATTATATCATATAAAAACAGACAATAAAAATTCTTTTTTATTTTACTTTTTATTAATTTTAGGAATATTAATTTTAATTTCAATAGGAATTGGAATTTATATTTACTATAAAAAAAAAGAAAATAAAAAACAACAACTTGTAAATACAATAGACTCTGTTGATCAAATCTAAAAAATTCAAAAAAAAAAAAAAAACATAAAAAAAAAACATATTTAAAATAACATATTTAATATATAAAAAAACAATAAAAAAAAAGGAAAAAAATCACAATTTAATAACAACAATTCCTAAATTCTCCTTAAGATTCCTTAACAAAACAGTTCTAATAATACTTTCACTAACAAACTCACTTGAGTCACTTCCATTACAAATACTTAACAAATCTCCAGGACTAATAAAATTAAAAACACTACTAGTTCCAATAATAACAAATTTATCTAAATCAGATAAATTAACTTTATAAACATCAGGTACAGCTGTAATACCATAAGACTTTAAATTAAATAAACCAAAATTTCTAGTAATATTAATTTGACCATATATTTTATTATCAAAAACACTTCCTCCAATATTTCTTATTCTTTCTTTTTCTTTTTCATTATCTAAATTATGTTTTGTACTAATAAATTTAACATTAATTTTACTTATAATAACACATTCAACATCACCAATATTTGCACAATATAAAGTTTTTACTATTTTATTAAATCCAGTCATTTCTTCATTTTCATTTGTTATGAAAACTATACAAGCACTTGAACCAACATTTAAACAATTCATATATTTTATATCATCATCAAATTTTAAAAATGTTCTTAAAAATATTGTTTCTATTGATGTTCTTATTGCTTTTTTTATTGGAGTTTTTATATTATTTTCTTCATTATTGTCTATTTTAAATCTGGTTATACTTTTTGGATTATAACGAATATTTCTTTCAAATAAATCTGGAAATGTTTCACTTGAATATTTTGATACTTCATTTCCATTTATTCCATTAAATAAACAAAATAAACCTTGATATAATTTTGTTTCAAATTTATCTATACATTTTATATAAATATTTTGAGTTTGATTATATTTTATATTTTGAATTTTTTTTATTGTGTATTCATTTACACTTGTACAATTTATTGTTGTTGATTCATTTGGATTTATATATTTTGTTTTTAATGTTTTTTCATTTGTTTGATATTGGGAATTGTATATTATATTTGGTGATAAATTTAATAAAGGTTGAGAAAAGTTTTCTTTTTCTTTTGAGTAAATGTTATGAAAATCATATGATTTATAAGGATTAAAATTTGGGTCACTTTCATTTTTTTTTAATTTTGAATATGTTGATTTAAAATATTTAGTTTCTGTAATTTCTGGTTTGTAATTTGTTGAATATTTATTTAAATAATAATTTTTTATTTCATTTGTATCAAGTGAATAATAATTATTTGAAGGATGTAATTTATTTAATGAAGGTGATATTGATTTATTATAATTATAAAATATTTTTTCTATTAATTCACCTTTATTATTAAAATAATTATTATAATTATTTATTGGTTTATTAAATGATTGAGCAATTAAATTTTTATTTACTTCATTTTTAACTGAAGAAAATGAAGTTGGAGAAAATGATTTTAAACTATTTGATAATTTGGAAAATTTATTATCATATGATATATTATAATCTAAATCATTTGTTTTAAAAGAATTTGAAAAAACATTATTATATTTATAATCTTTTTTATAATCTTTATCTTGATTTTCTTCTAAATATTTTTTTGGTAAAAAAATTCTATGAGAATTTACTATTATTGAATTTACATTATTAAATCTTCCATCTCCTGTTATTCTTCCTAATTGATCACCATAAACATATTTTTTATTAAATATTGATTCTGTTTCCATATATGTTTATTTTTTTTAATTTTTTTAAATAATTTTTTTTATAATTATTCATTCAATTTTATGTTTCAAATTATTTATGTTTTTTATTTAAATAATATTAAAAATGTAATTGTTATTATATAAATTTTATTTTTTATTAATTTAAATGATTAGGATTTGTTGATATAATACTAAAGAAATTATTTTTTTCTAAATTAATTTTTCGAAATGAAAATATATTATTTTCATTAATTTTGGTTAAAAATGGATTTCCACTTTGAAATAATTTTCTACATCTTTCAATTGAAGGTAAAAGTTGTTCAAGACTTAAATATGAATGCATTATATTATGATATACACATAATAATTCATAATTTTTATTTTTTTTTAAAATAAAATAAGGAAGAAAATAATCTAAAAATGAAATTTTTAATTTTTGAGAATGTAAATTTTTCAAATTTTAATTTTTTAAATATTTTATATAAAATGAATTATTATTATTTAATAAATCATGTTTTGTTATTACTTGTTTTTTATTATTTATTATTTGTTCATTATTTGGAATATGTTTAATATCATTTACATTAATATTAAATTTCCTATTTTCAGAATAAATTAATTCTTTAGTTGAAGTATTCCCAAAATGTATTTTACTACTATCATTAAAAATAACAAACTTTGAAATTTTCTTTTCATTTTCATTTTTATTATCATCATTAAAAACTAAATTATTTGAAATATCAACAATTAAACTTTTACGAGAAAAATAAATTGTTATTGCATTACAAACAATAAAAATAAAATCAATAAATCCTCCAATAGTACTAAAAATTTCAGTAATTTTTAAATAATTTCTATTATAGACAATTGAATAATCTGCACAAGAAAGAGAAATTTGAATTATTTTTGAAAAATTTTTATTATCATATATAGTTGTACTATCTGTATTATTTCTTCCTACAAAATCTAAATAAAGATGATCAAATGTAAATGATTTATATTTTTTTTCTTTTATAAATAAAATTCCATTATCACTTATATATTTCATTGAAGAAAAATAATATATAAATTTTTTAAAAACAATAGGTGAAATTTGAAAAATTTCATTTCTAAAAATTTTATTGAAAGGAGAAGAATAATTATAATGATTAATAGTATCATATAAATAATTCATTGAAAAATAAGAATTATATAAAATCTTTGTTAATTCATTTATATCATTATTTTTTAAACAATCTTCAGTAATACAAACACTAAAATAAATATTAATACTATTATAAATATTAATTGTATCACCATATCTTCCTTTAATTTCTAAATTTTGATTAGGTTTAATACATAAATATTTTGATAAATCATATCTTTTCATTTCAGGATATTTATTTTGATAAATTGATTGATTACAATATTCTAATTCAATTCTTGAATATGATATCAAAGCATTTGAATTATTAATTGGAGTTAATGTTTTTTTCCAAACACTTATATCAAAATAATTTTGATTAATTTCAATTAATGATGCATTATTATTTAATAAACTTATCATTATTGGAATATTATTTAAATCTATTGAATTAGATATTTTTCTTTCATTTGATACTAAAATTGAAAATGATGAACGAAAAATTAATTTATGAAAATAATAATATAGTAATATAATAAAAAATAAAATTGAAAATATACTTAAAAATATTCCTAAACTTGAAACGAATGTTCTTTTATCTTTGTAATGTATTGAATACTGTAATCCATATATATTTATTGAATTTATAATTGATTTAAAAACAGATTTTTCTAATTTTCTCATTTAATTATTAAATTAAAAATTTTGTAATAAAAATCCAAAATAAAACAAAATATTTAAAACAAATATTTGTTTTATATAAAAAATATATGAAATAAAATAAAAAAAATAAGATAAAAAAATGAAAATAAAAAGATGTAAAAAAATAAAAAAAAATTAAAACTCAAAATTTTAAATAAAAAAAATAAAAAAAAAAATTTTAATTAAATTTCCTTAAAAAAAAATAAAAAAAAATGAAAAAAATTTCTAAACTAAAAAACCTAATATCAACCTTAGAATCTCTAGAATCATTTTCAAACCCAAAAGACTACTTAGAACAATATCAAACATCTCCTCAAATATCAGGAGAAATATTCCATTATATATTAAATAAATTCCAAGATGAAATATCTAATATGAAAATAGGTGATTTAGGTTGTGGAAATGGAATATTAGGAATTTCAGCAGCATTAATAGGATGTAAAGATGTAGTTTTATTTGATATTGATGAAGAAATAATTGATATTGCAAAACAAAATGTTAATAATTTAGAATTAGAAAATTTTATTCAAATTATTTTATGTGATGTTAATCAAATTAAAAATTGGAAATGTTTATCTAAAAAATTTGATATTATTATTACTAATCCACCTTTTGGTATTAGAAGTCAAAATGGTGCTGATGTTGAATTTTTAAAATGTGGTGTTAATTTATCTTCTAAATTTGTCTATTCTTTACATAAGTTTTCTACTTTTAATTTTTTGAAAAAGTTCTATGAAAAAAATAATATTTTTGATGTTAATGGATTTAAAATTGAATATGATTTACCTAAAAGTTATAAGTTTCATAAAAAAAATAATAAAGTTATTGAAGTTCTTTGTTTAGAAGCTAATGTTGGGGATAATGTTATTATATAAATATTTTTTATTTAATTTTTTAATTAATATATTTTTTTAAAAGATAAAATTGTTTTTAAATTGTTTTTTTTTTTCAAAATAAAACAAAATATTTAAAACAAATATTTGTTTTATATAAAAAATATATTAATTAAAAAATTAAATAAAAAATATTTATATAATAACATTATCCCCAACATTAGCTTCTAAACAAAGAACTTCAATAACTTTATTATTTTTTTTATGAAACTTATAACTTTTAGGTAAATCATATTCAATTTTAAATCCATTAACATCAAAAATATTATTTTTTTCATAAAACTTTTTCAAAAAATTAAAAGTAGAAAACTTATGTAAAGAATAGACAAATTTAGAAGATAAATTAACACCACATTTTAAAAATTCAACATCAGCACCATTTTGACTTCTAATACCAAAAGGTGGATTAGTAATAATAATATCAAATTTTTTAGATAAACATTTCCAATTTTTAATTTGATTAACATCACATAAAATAATTTGAATAAAATTTTCTAATTCTAAATTATTAACATTTTGTTTTGCAATATCAATTATTTCTTCATCAATATCAAATAAAACTACATCTTTACATCCTATTAATGCTGCTGAAATTCCTAATATTCCATTTCCACAACCTAAATCACCTATTTTCATATTGGATATTTCATCTGGGAATTTATTTAATATATAATGGAATATTTCTCCTGATATTTGAGGAGATGTTTGATATTGTTCTAAGTAGTCTTTTGGGTTTGAAAATGATTCTAGAGATTCTAAGGTTGATATTAGGTTTTTTAGTTTAGAAATTTTTTTCATTTTTTTTTATTTTTTTTTAAGGAAATTTAATTAAAATTTTTTTTTTTATTTTTTTTATTTAAAATTTTGAGTTTTAATTTTTGTTTATTTTTTTACATCTTTTTATTTTCAT
>JAJJLH010002721.1:0-14568 GCA_023806865.1 Isotricha sp. YL-2021a | reverse complement strand
ATTCAAATAATATATATTAAAAAATATTTATTTGTGAAAAGATTTTTAAAAAGAATAATAATAAGATATGACAATAGAAAATAAAAAAAATTGTATTCAGATTTTTATTAACAAAAAAAATAATGATAAATAAAATTTCAAAATATAAATAATAATAATTATATAAATAACTTCAAATATGAAAAGTCTTCTAATTACATTAGTAAATGAAAAAGGGAAACCAAAATCCCATGAAGATGAAAAAACCCAAAAACCAATAAAAAAAAACAAAGAAGAAAAAAAAGAAAAACCATCATATTTCCTAGTAAAAAACAGAAAAAAATATACAAAAGCAAAAAATGATTTAATGAATTATTTAATAGATGAACAATCAAAATATACAAATTTAGACAAAGCAGCAGAATATTATCAAAATCAAATAGAAGAATTTAAAAGACAAATTGATAGAAATCAAAATATAATTGATAAAAAACAAAATATTTTAAATTCAATGAATAATCAATTTAGTGATTTACTAATTAAAAATATGATTTGTTATGATGATGGTAAAATTAAACAAAAAGAGAATGAAAAAAATCAAATTGAAAATGAAATAGAAACTCTTACTCAAGCTTTAGAAATGTATAAAAATATTAAAACTGAACTTCAAATTGAAAATATTAATTTAAAAAAAGATTTAAAAAGTGAATATTTTGAAAGTTTAAGCAGAAAAAATCAATATGATAAATATGCTGTTATAAAAACTAAAATTGAAAATGAAGAGAAAGCTCAAGATAAATTATTTCATACTATGAGTAATTTTGAGACTAAAGCTAAATTAATGTTTGAAGATAAAGAAAATAAAAAAAAAAATATTTTAGCTAGAGAAGAATTTTCTTTAAATGAATTAAAACAATCTATGCAAGATGCAGAAGAACATTTAAAAAAGTTATATAAAAAAATACAAAAAAAAGAAAAATTATTACCTTTTGAAAAGAAAAAAAATGAAAAAATATTTCAAGATAATATTTTATTACGAAAAGAATGTGCTTCGAATTATTTAAAAGTCAATTTAATTAAAAAATATTATAAATTAAAAAATTTAGATGAGTTAGTAATATTAATGAAAAAAAGGAATATGGAATTTAATCAAAAATATAATAATTTAAATAATATGTTAAATGATTTAACAAATTTAAATATTGAAAATACTAGGAATATAAAAGAAATAAAATCTATTAGAAAAGAAATAAAAAATAAATTAGAAAGTAAAGGGTTGATTTATGATGAACCTGAATTAATCAATAAAATAGTTTTAATTAATGGAAGTAAAGAAGAAAATATTTTAGTAAAAGAAAAAACTGATAAAAAAGAAAATATACTTAAAGACATTATTAGATTTATTGATTTATATTATCCTCAATTTGACAAAATGATTAAATCAATTTTAACTTTTAATTTAAAAATAAAAGAAAAATCAATATCAAAAACTAATTTAGAAAAAATTTTTAAATTATTTAATAATAAAGAAAATCTTCAAGAAATTAAAAAATATTGTTCAACAAAAGAATATTCAAAAGAAGATTATAAAGGATTTATAAAAATAATATTACAATTTTTTAGAAAATTTAATTATTTATATCATAATTTTATAGTTGATATTGCAATAGAAGCATCAAAAAATAATAAAAAAAATGATGATGATAGTGACGAAGAAAATAAAATGACAATATTTGTTTTTACTAATATTTCAAAAGAAATAGAAGAAGAAGAAAAAGAAAAAAAATTACAAAAAAAAGAAAAAATGATAAGACATGGAAAAAAAATGGATGATAATCAAATAAAAAATCAATTAATTAAAGACAATATAACAAAAGAAATAAGTAATATGTTAGATCAAGGAATAGATATTGAAAAATTATTAATTAATTATATAAATATTTTACGACAAAGAAATGAAGAAAAAAATTATGTCCCTGATAATAAAAATAGATTTGATTATGAAACAATAAAAGAAAAAAGAAAAAATGAAAGAAAGAGAAAAAGATTTAATGAAGAAAATGAAAGAATAAATGAAATTCAATCTCTAATATATAGATTAAGAATGAAATTCTTTTTTGATTTTTCAAAATATACAAGTGATTTAGTTAAACATGATGATTGGGAAAAGAAAAATAAATATAAATACAATGTTGAAATTAGAATATCAAATAAAAAAAAAAATGTAAAAAATCTTTTAGGTGATTATTTAGGTGAATATAAAAGAACAAAAATTGCAAAAAATTATAATAAAGGATTTACTAATGTTATGGATAATATTATTCAAATTAAAAAAGAAGAAAAAGAGGAAGAAAGATTAAAAAAAATTGAAAAAAAAGAGGATGAAGAAAATCAAGTTTTAGATAATACTTTCTCAGATGAAAATGAATATAATAAACATCCTGATATTGAAGTAGAAAAAAAAGTCGTTAAACAAAACAAATATTATTTTGGTTATAATAATAATAATGATAAAGCAGAAAAAGAATATAAAAAAATGTTAAATTTACATAAAATAAATATGGAATTATTTCACAAAAAAGCCACTTTAGAAAATTTTCAAGATTTTGATGAATTACAGAATGAATTTCAAAAGAAATTAAATATGAAAATTTATTCTCCGATTGTTGATTTTTTTCTTCCTAAAAGAGATTACAGTAATACTAAATATAATTATTTGAAAACAGCTACTAATTTTCATAAGAGAAATAAAAGTAATGATGGATTAGGAAAAATAAATTCTTTTAGTAATAATAAAAATAGAATTGTTTCTAGTAAAAATATTAATAAAAATAAAAAAAAAGGAGAAATATTTCCTAAAATTATTTCTGGGAATGTATTTATTGCAAATTAATTAAATTTATTTTAATATTTTTTAATTATTTGAGATAGAAATTTTTTTAAAATAATATAAAAAATAAAATATAAATATATTAATTAATAACTATGGGATGCTCAATAAAAAATGATAATAAAAATTTAATTTTTACTATATGTTGTAAATCAAATGAAAATAATAATACAATTAATGTAAAAGATAATAATGAATATAAAATTACTGAAAATTCAGAAAAAAAAGATTTTCTAAATAATATTGAAAAATTTAATAAAGAAAGAATGGCTCGTTATTATAATTATAATTATTTGAGTACAAAAGTAAGTGTAAATGAATCGAAAATAATAAATTCAATTTTACTCAAATTATATAATAAAACAAATAATTTAATTGATGAAATTGAATTAAATAAAAATTATATTTCTTCTAAATTTAATAATATAAATAAAAATTATGATGAAAAAACAAAAAAAATTTCTTTTGGAAAAGATAATTCTAGTGATTATATAATTGATGATAATTCAATAAGTTCAATCCAATTTTATATTGGTTATAATGATATAAAAAAAAACTTTTATATAATGGATAATATATCAGGAACAGGAACTTTTATAAAATTAAATAATGAAATTAAAATAGAACAAGATATGATTATTAACTTTTGTGTTGATTATATGTATTTTACTATAAATGAATTAAATGATGGAAATAAAGAACTTAATATTAAATTTTTAAATAAAGAAAAAAATAATGAAAATAATTCTCGAATATCATTTGATAATAAAAAATATACTAGATTTACAATTGGAAGAAGTATTAAATGTAATTATCAATATGATGACGATTCTGTAAGTAAAGTCCAATGTACTATAATTTATCAAAATAATAATTGGTATTTGTATGATGGTTTTGTTTGTAATTTAGAAAAGAAAGTATCAACTAATGGTTTATGGTTACTTACTAATAAAAGTATTAGTTTAAGAAATCAAATGATATTAAAAACAGGCGAAATGAAAATTTTGGTTTTTGAAGAATAAATTTTATAAAAGAATTTTTTCCATTATTTAATTATAAATTATGTATATTTTATTTTTAATATAATATTTGATAGAATAATAAATAAACAATATATAAATAATAACAATTAATTTAAAAATATAATCATAATATCTACATATAATCTATATTATATTAAATAAAATTCAATATTTATTATACAATAATTTAATCAAATAATGTACATTTGAAATTATGTATTCCTAAATTAAAATAAGTAATTTCATCATTAATTTCAAATTTATCATTAATGTATTTCCAAACACCGTTTGTCGACTTTTTATTATTTTTAAAATCACCATCACAAATTATCCATAAATTATTTTCTTTTTCATAAATAATTGAACAATGAATTTTAGAAATGACTGGAATTCGAATTACAAAATCACATTCTTTTTTCCTTCCTATTGTATAATAACCTTTTTTTTTTTGCAATTTTTTTTCTTGTTTTCCTTTATCAAAAAAAATAATTAACTTAATTTCATTATCATCAATAATTTCAATTGTAAAATTTATACTTGCAATAAAAAAAAGTGTTTTTTCTTTTATTTCATAATTATGATTTAATTTTACATAAATTTTCTCATTTTTATTTTCTTTATCAGGAATTAAATTATATTTGAAAGTTTTTTTATCAAAAAAAATACAAAATAATTTTAAATTATTTTCATTTGGATAATTAACAATAAAATCATTAATAATTATATTATCTTTTATTTCAACAGTTCCAAAAAATGCATATCCATCTTTTAAATTTCTTTTTCCTTTTTCTAATCCACCTGCATTCATTATTAAAATTTTTCCAAAAAATAAATCTAATTCATCTTCTTTTTCATTTTCAATATCTTCAGTTTCGATTTTTAATTTTTTCAAATTTTTAATTTCTTCTTCTGAAAAATTAATTTTTGAATTTAAAGTAAATGGTTTTAATTCAGATAAATTATATATTTTGCCAGGAGATATATTTAAATCAATTTTATTATTTTCTAAATTATTTATGTTAAATAAATTAAAAATATTTTCTGAAATTTGACTTGAATATATTTTTTCACCTTTTTTTAATTTTGGATTATGTTTTTTTGTTTGATATTCTGATTTATAATCTTCAATTGGAGCATATATTTCATCAAGTTTTAATTCTGATTTATCATTTTTTTGGCAAGAAAAACAAGATTTCTATATTAAAAATTTTTAATTGTGAAATTACTAAAGATGATAATAATGGGTTCATTTTTTTAATTGATAGAATTTATATTATCAATTATTTTAATAATTTAAAAGAATTTTTAATTTAAATAATTAATAATATCTTATTCAATATTTAATACTTTATTAAGAATGACTTTTTTATATTATTCTATATAAAATAATATATTAAATTTATACATATTTTTATTTTTATTATCCAAATATTATATTAAAATAATAAGTTAAACATTTATAATAATTTATAAAAAAAAATTTACAAAAATCAAAAAAAAACAAAAAAAAAATAATTATTTAAAAAAAATTTTAAAACTTCAATAAACATAAAACCAAAAAAAATGTCAAACAAATCCCAAACACATGAAGAAATATACCAAAATATAGAAGGAATAAAAACAATATTAAAAGTACCAAATACAGTAACAACAACAACAAATCGTTATTTTTACGTTCCAGTTAATCAAATATATACAGGAACTCCAGTAAACCTAAATAAAACAGAACCAATTCTTTTAAGACAAGCAAATCCGTATTTAACTCAATCATCTTCTTCTAATTTAAATATGAATGCTAATAGAAATTTAAATCAAAATTATTCAAATTATCTTCATGATAATTCAAAATTAAAAGGTTCTCAAAAAAATTTTGAAAATGATGTTAATAATGGTAATTTAATTGATGAAGCTTTAGAAGAAGAAAAAATTAAAAAAATTGCAAAAGGAGAATTTGATAATCTAATTGTTCCTTATCAAGAAGAATTAAGAAGTAATATTAGTAAACAAAGAAATTTTGTTGAAAGAGAAGATTTTGAAAATGGATTAAATAATATTGATAAAGAATTAAATTCTATGAATGATTATATGAAAAATATGCAAAATAATTTTGATAAAAATTTAAAGTCAAAAAATGATCAATTTGTTACGAGAAGTGAACATGAAGAAGCAATTAGAAATTTAATGGATAAAATATTAAAATTGGAAAAAAGTATTAATGATAATGGGAAAAATATAGATAGGAAAATTGATGATAGTTTAAATAAATATCATGAAAATATGGAAAAGAGAAATAATGAGAAATTAGATAATAAATTAAAAGAAAATAATAGAAATTATATTAATAAGAATTTATTTGATGAAAGATTAGAAGATTTAGAAAAAAAAATTAAAGAAAATGAAGATAATTTAATTAATCATGATGATTTAGATTCAAAATTTAATGATTTTGAAAATAAATTAAAAGATTTATCAAAAAATGCAATGAAAAAAAGTGATTTTGATAAACAAATGAAAAATTATGATATTAAAATAGAAAAAATAACTAATTCAAATTCAAATCCAGATTTAAAAAATTTATCTAATCAAATTCAAAATATTGAAAATCAATTAAAGAAAATTAATCAAGATTTAGAAAACAAAAATAATGATATAATTGATTTACAAAATGATTTAAAACAAGAATATAATGATTGGACAAAACAAATCGAAGAAAATAATATTAAAAATGAGAAAAGAATAAAAGAATTAAAAAGAGATTTAGAAAATCAAATGAAAAAATTACCAACTGAAAACCAAATAAAAGAATTATCAAATAAATTAGAAGAAAATGATAAAAATAATGTTAAAAAAGATGACTTTGATTCAATAATAAATAATTATGATTTAAAATTAGAAAAATTTGAAAATCTAGATCCAAATTCAATTAAACAATTAACAAACCAAGTAAATTTATTAAATGATAATGTAAAAAAAATAAATAAAGAACAAGAAAATCAAAATAAAGATATTTCAACATTAAAAAATTCGGTTCCTTTAATAGAAAAAAATTCAAATGAAAATGAGAAAAAAATAAATGAATTAAATGATAAAATAGAACAATCAATACAAGATCTTAGTGATAGAGAAACTCAAAATGAAAGTAAATTATTAACAATAAGTGAAAATGGTGATTCAAATTTAAATTTAGTTAAAAATGATATCCATAAATTAGAAAATAAATTAAATGAGATTTCAAAGAGAAATCCATTTGATTTTATTGATAAGGATATCAATGAGAAAGTTGAAAATGCTGAAAATAAATTAAAAGAATTGGATAAAAAAATTGATGAAATAAATACAAATATTGAAAAATTAGAAAAGGATAATTATAATAATAATGATAAATTAGATGAAAGAATTTCAAATATTGAGAATAGTAATTTAAATGATGTTATTTCAGAACTTGAAAATAAATTAAATAATTATGAAAATAAATTAAATGATTATGAAAAAGTCATTGAAAATGATAAAAATAAAATTGAAGATTTTGAAAATAAATTAAATGTACAAATTCCTTCAATAATTACAAGTACAATTACTTCAACAACTAAAACTTTAAATAAACCAAGTATTGATAAAAAGAAAATTGATGATCTTGAAAATAATTTATATAAATTTGATCAAGATATTAAAATTAAGTTAAATGATTTAGAAGATAAATTTAATAATATTCATAATAATAATAGAGATAATGAAAGGAAAATTAATAATCTATCTTATAAAGTTGATGATATTGATAAAGGAAATAAAGAAAATAAAAATAAGTTAAATAATATTGAAAGTAAATTAAATAATTTTGATAAAAATAAAAATATTGAAAAAGCAATTGAAGAAAAAGATGAAATAAATCAAAAAAAATTAAATGATTTAGATAATAAATATAATATAATTGATAATGATAATAAAAAGAAATTAAATGATTTAGATGATAAGTATGAAAATATTGACAAAGAAAATAAAAAAATTTTGAAAGATTTAGAAAATAAATATAATATTATTGATAATGATAATAAGAAAAAAATAAATGATTTAGAAGATAAATATAATAATATTGAAAAAGATAATAAAAAGAAATTAAAAGATTTAGAAAATAAATATGATGATATGGATAAAGATAATAGAAAGAAAATTATTGATTTAGAAAATAAATATCATATATTAGATAATGATAACAAAAGGAAATTGATTGATTTAGAAGATAAATATGATAATTTAGACAAAGATAATAAGAATAAATTAAATGACTTAGAAAATAAATATAATAGTCTTGATCAGGATAATAAAAATAAATTAGATGAGTTAGAAAATAAATATAATAATCTTGATAAAGATAATAAAAATAGATTAAATGACTTGGAAAATAAATATAATAACTTTGATAAAGATAATAAAAATAAAATAAAAGAATTAGAAAATAAATATAATGATTTAGATAAAAATAATAAAAATAAAATAAATGAATTAGAAGAAAAAATCAATAATCTAGATAAAGATAATAAAATAACTTTAGTTGAGTTAACAAAAAAAATAAATGATAATCCATTATCTCCAGAAATTGATAAAGAAAATGTTCAAAAAATAAAAGATTTAGAAAATAAATATAATAATATCAATAAAGATAATAAAAAGAAATTTGATGATATAATAGATAAATACAATAGCTTAGATAAAGACAATAAAAAGAGATTAATTAATTTAGAAGATAAATACAATAATTTTGAAAAAGATAATAAAGATAAATTAAACGATTTAGAAAATAAATATGATAACTTAAATAAAGATAATAAAAAGAAATTAAATGATTTAGAAGATAAATTTAATGTATTAGAAAAAGAAAATAAGGATAATAAAAATAAATTAAATGATGTTGAAAATAAATTTAGAAGTGTAAGTGCGGATAAAGATAATTTAAAAAAATTAGATGATTTTGAAAATAAATATAACAATATTGATAAAGATAATAAAAATAGATTAAATGATTTAGAAAAAAAATATAATAGCCTTGATAAAGATAATAAAAATAGATTAAATGATTTAGAAAATAAATATAATAGTCTTGAAAAGGATAATAAAAAGAAATTAAATGATTTAGAAGATAAATATAATAATCTTGATAAAGATAATAAAAATAGGTTAGATGATTTAGAAAACAAATACAATAATTTTGATAAAGATAATAAAAATAAATTAAATGACTTAGAAAGCAAATATAATAACTTTGATAAAGATAATAAAAATAAATTAAATGATTTAGAAAGCAAATATAATAACCTTGATAAAGATAATAAAAATAAAATAAAAGAATTAGAAAATAAATTAAATAACATGGATAATAATATAAGTAAAATTACAGATTTAGAAATCAAATATAATAATCTTGATAAAGATAATAAAAATAAATTAAATGATTTAGAAAGCAAATATAATAACCTTGATAAAGATAATAAAAATAAAATAAAAGAATTAGAAAATAAATTAAATAATATAGGTGATGATAATTCAAAAAAATTAAATGATTTAGAAAATAAATTAAATAATATAAATGATAATATAAAATTAAATGATGATATAATATTAGAATCTCCTCAAACAAAATTAAAAAGTCCACAATCAAATAGATTAAGAGGTAAAAAATCTTTAAATTCAAATTTACCAGATGATAATATTGATAATGATAAAGTTTTAGATTTAGAAAAAAAAATAAATGATTTAGAAAATAAATTAAATAATTTAGAAAAAGATAATAAAAATATTAAAAATATTATTCCCAATGATAAGGATTTAAAAAAAAAATTAAATGAACTCGAAGATAAATACAATAAATTTGATATTGATAATAAAAATAAATTAAAAGAAATAGAAAATAAATTTAATAATTTAGATATAAAACCTTCAACAAGTACTTTTACTACAATTAAAAAAGAAACAAAAACAAAAGATAATATTCCATTTGATATAGAAAAAAAAATAAATGAAATAGAAAATAAAATAAATGATTTAAATAATGATATAATTAATGATAATAAAAATGATGATATTCAAAATAAATTAAAAAATATTGAAAACAAGTTAAATGCTTTAGATAAAGATTATAATGAAAATAAAGATAAAATTATTAATGATAACAAAGAACAAAATAAAAATATTATTGATCCTAAATTAATTGATAAAAAATTAACTGACTTTGAAAATAAATTAAATAATTTAGAAAAAGATAATAAAAAGAAATTAGGTGATTTAGAAAATAAATTTAATAATATGGATAAAGATAATAAAAATAATAAAATTAAATTAAATACTATTGAAAGTAAAGTTAATAATGGAATTGTTTCTGATAAAAATAATCAAAAAAAAATAAATGATATTGAAAATAAATTAAATAATTTAGATAAGGATAATAAAAATAAATTAAAAGATTTAGACAATAAATTAGATAAAATAAATAAAGATAATTCAAAATCACCTTCAAAAACTATTGAAACAAAAACAAAAGAAAATATTCCATTTGATAATAATGAACTAATTAAAAAAATTAATAATATAGATAATAAAATAAATAAAATTGATGATACTCACATTAAAAAATTAAATGATTTAGAAAATAAAATAAATAAATTAGATAAAAATAATAGTTTACCTTTATCAAAAGTTGATATTTCAGAAAAAGAAATTCCAAAAGAAAAAGATTTAAAAACAGAAAATAAAGATTTAGAAAATAAAATAGAATTATTAGAAAATAAAATTAATATTTTAGATAATTTATTAAAAGAAAATATCCCTTCAAAATCAAGTAATACTTCAACTGTAAATACATCAATTCCATCTTCACCTGAAAAAGAAGCAATTAAAAAAATAAATGATTTAGAAAATAAAATAAATTCTCTTGATAAAGATAATAATGATAATAAAATAAAACTTAAAAATATTGAAAATAAATTAAATAATAATCCAATTGAAAAAGAAAATCAAAAAAAAATAAATGATTTAACAAGTAAATTAAATAATTTCGATAAAGAAAATAAACAAAAATTAAATAATATTGATAGTAAATTAAATAATTTAGATAAAGATAATAAAGATAATAAACAAAAAATAAATAATGTTGAAAGCAAAGTAAAACCAATTGAAAATAATTTAAAAATTATTACAGAAAAACCAAAAGAAGATAAAAATAATCAAAAAATGTTAAATGATATTTTAAATAAATTTAATGTCCTTGATAAAAATAATAATGATAATAAAGATAAAATTATTAAATTAGAAAATAGAATGAATTCAATCGATAAAGATAATAAAAATAGAGCTTCAAGTGAAGATAATAATAAAAAAGATGTTGATAGTCAGAATAAATTAAATGAAGATAATAAGAATAAATTGAAAGAATTAGAAAATAAATTTAATAATTTAGATAAAGAAAATAAAGATAATAAAAATAAATTAAATGATTTTGAAAATAAAATTAGAAGTGTAAGTGCAGATAAAGATAACTTAAAAAAAATAAATGATTTAGAAAATAAATTCAATAATCTTGATAAAGATAATAAGAATAAATTTAAAGATTTAGAAAATAAATTAAATAATTTAGATAAAGATAATAAAGATAATAAACAAAAAATTAATAATGTTGAAAGTAAAATTAATATTAATCCTTCAGAACATAAAGATATAATTAAGAAATTCACTGATTTTGATAATAAATTAAATAATATTGATAAAGACAATAAAAAGAAAATAGGGGATATTGAAAACAAATTAAATAATATTGATAAAGATAAAAATAAACCAAGTGATATGAAAGAAACAAATATTGTTCCCAATAAAGAATTGGAGAAAAAATTTACTGATATAGATACAAAAATTAATAATATGGATAATAATATAAAAATAAACATGGAGATCAATGCCGCTCCTTGGGATATGGAGGAGTGATATTTGGATATAGCTGTCTGTTTGGAGGGGAAACAGGCAGCTCTTTTTTAGGTCCGAAAATGGAAATCCCTCAAATCCACTGTCAGAGCGAGAGATAACGCAATCCGAAAAAAGCAATAGGCAATTGTCTACAATAACAATTTATTGATTTTATGAAAACAGTCTCTACTATATCTTGTTGTATGGTGGTATAATGTACGAGGTGAGTTGAAACAGATATAAAAGGGGAAAATAGCAGGATATGCTTGCCAGGGCAGTAGCAATGTAGGAGGTTTTTGGAAAAGGATGACGAGAGAAAGAAAAGAATATGCAGAGATGCTTGGACTCATGGATAAAACGGATAACCCGGTTCTGGAGGAGAACCGCAAGTTGGCACTTCAGTATGTACTCAGCGGATCAACTATCCCGCAGACACTGCTGATGAGGTTGGAACGTCTGCAGGCAAAGGTGTAGTCTTATATATCAGGTTATAACAGGATTGGAGTGATGATGGCTCTGATCCTTTTTTTCACAAACTTTTGTTATTGTTTTCACAGAATGGACACATACGGCATGTATAGTATGTAACATCAGAGGAACACAAATCCCTCCCCCAAAAGTGAACCTCTGAACATAAGATAGATAAACAGTTTCTTTTTTTCATTTACTCCCAGAAATCGGGCGTCTTCATTTTGAAGATGCCTTTTTTCTTTGCTTAAAAATGCAATTTTGTGGTTGCTTCCTAAACTACCCCCCAATATATAGCGGTTTGCAGAACGACTGTTCGGCGTGTAGGGGAGACTATGGGACAGCAAAGTTGCTACACTTTAATCATCAAGAAAAACAGCAACCATCAAGGAGGTTCCACATGAACTATACATACGAAATCTACGGAAAGAGTGCAGCAAAGAGATGGATCGCTATCCTCAGCAACGACAATAATGACTGCGATAAGCCGGATGCCTATATCAACTTTGTGGAGCAGGTCAATGCATCTGGGGATGATCCCGGATTCATATTCAATTGGGACCCGACATTTTGCATTTCAGTGATATATCCTGAGGATGTTACAGAGGAAGAAGCAATATCATTTCTCAGTCGCTATGCGGCAGCCTAAGGCGGTGACGATTATGTTGTTATTATTTTGTATATTGATATTCCCGTTTGCAGTGTTGGCGGAGCTTATGAAGATGAATAAGTGAAATGTCGCCCGTCAAGTGACCATATCTGGTCCGGCCAGCGATAATATGACCCTACAAAGGCTGTAGAAGACCTTGATAATAATAAAAGAGAGATTAGGTATCTGAAAGGAGGAGCATATGAGCAAGAAGTTATTTACTATCGCTGGAGCTGATTACTATTACGGGCTCAGCATCTTCAAAAAAGGCATGAAGGTCAAGCTGATCAAGGAGCCAGATAACAGGTACGACAGCGAGGCGATCCGTGTTGAGATGAAGGCTCATGGCAAAGTCGGTTATGTGGCCAATAGCACAAGCACAGTCATAGGAGAGTGCATGAGTGCAGGACGACTGTATGACAGCTTTGGTAAGAAGGCTAAAGGCAAGGTCATATCGGTGACACCCCGGGGAGTTATCTGCAAGCTGAAGGAAGATTAATAGACCGGTATCCGGCTGAAAGGAGGAGCTATGTGCATCGTAAGCATGAACGGGAATGTGTATCACAGAAAAGGCTGCTGTTATGCTAACAGGATAAAGACTAGATATTTGCTGGAGTTCAATATCGGAGAAGCGGAGTCACATGGTTATAGGGAGTGCAAGCTCTGCGGTAGCTTCTCATATTATTATAAGCTACAGGAGCATAACATACTTCACTACTGTCTGAATCATTATATGCAGTATGCGTTTAGGAACAATGCGCTCTATATCCAGACATACGTTGGGAACTGGAGGATCATCAAGTCCGGGCGTGATGGTCTGCTCAGGCTTCTTCACAAAAACGGTGAGCTTGATGACAGGGAACTGTGGAATCATCTGTCTGTAGAGTATCATCGGCAGGCGGATGTAGCTGCCAGTGGAAGTGTAATGAAATACCTGGAATATATATACAACCACGACAGGTATAAAAAGATAGCAGTGGAAAACTATAAGAAGCTTCCACAGGATAAAAAAAAGCAAAAGAAATATTATAAATCGGCAAAAAATAGGGACAGGAGAGCGAAGAAAAGACACTTGATGAACCTTTTTGAACAGCTGGAGAGAGAAAACAGTGATTACAGACAGCTATCTATAGTGGGAATGGAGGGTTGAGGTGGAAGAGTTGAAATATGAGATCAGAAAGATAAAGATAGACCAGATCAAGATACTTGGGCTGATACTGGCACTTGAGGGCTCGATATTAAAGGTGAAAAATAAAGGTGATGGCTCCGCGGAAATTATTGGGATCATGGGACTGGCGATAACGGCGTTGGCAAGCCTGGTGGGGTTGATATCTTCCATAATATATATTAAGGATGAATAAAAAGGTTAATGATAGAGCAGATGACGTGGGTGTAATAGCGCTCATTTGATCCTGTATCTATCGTTTTTGGTCTCCGGATGTGATATACTATCTTTATTCCGTACACTTACATCACTATAAGATCTTTTGTAAATACTGATGCTGATGCGAACGGCCGTTTCATTATACGCGCAAGCAAATCTATCAAATACTATAGTTGTTTCTCTATCTAATGTTCCCATTATTGAGGACAAAAGAGTAATGTACAATGAT
>JAJJLH010002720.1:0-14603 GCA_023806865.1 Isotricha sp. YL-2021a | reverse complement strand
TAATAATAATAATAATAATAATAATAATAATAATAATAATAATAATATAATAATAATAATAATAATAATAATAATAATAATAATAATAATAATAATAATAATAATAATAATAATAATATAAATCAAAATGAAAACAAAAACAATGAAAATCTTCAAAATAACGAAATAAAAAATATAAATAAAGAAGATGATTGGGCAGAATTAAAAAGAAGAGTAAGTCAAGATGGAATAATATTAGATGATGATTATATAAAATATCAAAAATTAACTGAATTATTAGTAGAAGATGAAGATGATTTAGTAAATACACATATGGAAATAATAAAAAATGATGCAAAATTATTAACAGAAGAAGGTGAATTAATAACAAATGTTAAAGGAGTTGGAAAAGAAGAAGATTTTAAAATGGATGAATATGTTGATGGATTAGAAAAAGTTGTTAAACACAAATTAGATATTTATTCTGATTTAATGAAAAAAATTGATAGATATAAACAACATGTTCAAGAAGAAGATAATTTAAGACAAAAATTAGATCCAAAATATTTTACTGATCAAGATTAATTTAATATAAAAAATAATAAATATTAATTTTTAGTTTTTATTTATTTTATGAGTTAAAAAAAAATTAAATATTTTTATTTACTATTAATATTAATTATAGTATTTTTTTTTATTTATTTAACATTTTTTTTAATTGTGTTTGTAATTTAAATATTTCTTCATCTAAATTATCAATTTCTTTTTTTATTTGATTTGGACGAATTGCATTTATATCATCTTCATCAATTAATTTATCATTAATTCTATTTGATGATATTTTTTCTTTTCTATTTGATGAATGTTTACTTTGACTAATTTGAATATCTTGTTTAATATTATTATTATTAATATTATTATTATTACTATTAAAATCACTTATTGTTTGATTATTTTCTATTAAATATTCATTCATATTTTCATCATTTTCATTATTTATTGATTTATCTTTTTGATATTCTTCTTTATATGTTTCTTCAGTAAATAATTTTGGATTTAGATTTGTTCTTTTTAATAAATTTTCTAAATATTTAACTACTGAATTCTTATAATTTAAATCATTTAATAGCATTTCATTTTTATTTCTTAATGATTCATATTTTGTAATATTATCACTTAGTTCTGATACTTTATTCTTATAATGTAAATTTTCATTTTCAAGATTTTGAATTTTATTTTGTAATTCTTCTGATAAATTATTTATTGAATTATATTTATTAATTAAATCTTGATTTATATTTTTTTCATTTTTTAATTTTTCATTTAAATCTAAAATTTCTTTTTCATATTTACCTTTTTCATTTTCTTTTCCTTGAATATATTTTCTCAAAGAATCATTTTCAGAAATTAACAATTTAAACTTTTCTTCATATTTCCTCATTAAATTTTGATAATGTTCACTTAAATTAGAATTCATTTTATTATTCATATTATTACTTTTAATTTTTGTATAATATTCATTTTCATTTTTAGAATTTCCCTTTAAAGTATAAGGACTATCACAATTAATATTTTGTTTAATTGATTCTTCAGTTGTTAACAAATCAGATATTTCAAAAACATTTTCATTTAATTTCGGATTATATATCATTTGATAAAATTGAGTTATTGTATTAAAAATATCAGAAAAAATATTATTTTCTTCATTACTTCCATTAGTATTTACTGGAAGTAATTTTGATAAAGCTGATAATTTTTTTGCATATTTTCTAACAAGTCTAATAAAAACTGTTATTTTATCTTTTGTTAAAGTTGATTTATTTTTTAAATTATCTAACTGATTTTTTAAATACATTAATTGTCTAATTATTATTAAAAAATATAATATTTTACTCTTGAAATGTTATAATATTTTCATTATTTTGATTATTATTTTCAGATTCATTATTTTTATTCTTATAATTTTTAATACTTAAATTTTTTGGAAAAATATTATTAGAATATCCTTCATAATAAGTTTGACTAATTGGATTTTTAAAATTTGAAATTTCTCTTAAACTACTTCTAAAATTATTATTAACTGAATAATTTTCTTTTTCTTCTTTATTTGGCATAATTTCTAAACTATTATTTTTAAATTTCCTTATTACTAAAATAAAAAAAAATAATTTTTACATTCATTATATTCTATATTTTTTGGTGAAACTAATTTTTGAAATTTTTGAAAATTTAAATCTGTACCTGAATTATTTTTTATTAAATGAGTTGGTCTTTTATTCAATTTTGGATTTTCTATGTTTGTTTTATTATCACTACTTCTTTTTCTTTCTTTGTTATTTTCATTTTCCATTCCTTCTTTCTTCAATTAATTTATTTAAATACTTATGAAAAACAATAAATAATTTTTTCATTTTTAAAAAATAAATATATAATAAATTATTTTTGATAATGGAAAATTATGATTCTTTTTCATATTATTTTATTTTTATAACATCATTTTTTGGTATTTCATTTTATTTATTTTCATTTTTATTTTTGGTATTTATGTTTAAGAAAAAGAATCTAATATTAAATAGTAATTTTACATGTTTTTTAATTCATTGTATTACAAATCTCTTTGATATAATAATGGAAAAAAACTTATATGATGATATTGATAAAACAAAACAAAATCAAACACCAAATTTTAATGATATAACAAATGTAAATTTAACTTATCAAGAAAGATATAAATCTCCAGAAATAATATTATATTTTTTATATTTAATTCAATATTACTTTATAATAAAACAAATAAATAAATTTTCTTCAGGTGATAAAATATTTGATAGTGACATAGATTTTAGTTTCACATATTTATGGATATTTCATATATTTTACATATTTATAATATTCCCATATCATATATTAACAAGTGAAATTGAAGGACCATTAAAATATATTAAAATAATATTTTTACTTGCTTTCATTATTTCATTTTATATTGTAATTGATTCAAGATTTAAAGATTTAATGGAATTTTTTCTTGAAAAAGTCGATTCACAAGATTCAGATTTAACAATTCATATTCCAACAATGAGACCAATTCATTTACATGAAACATATAAACAATTACATAATTTAATATTTATAAATTTTGTTATTTTTATAATGTCATCAACATTAAAATTAATGTTAGGTGTAGTAGATAAAAATTCTTTATTAGAAATTATAATGAAAGATTCAATTGTTGTATTAGATGATTTAATTTTTTTTGTAATGTTTTATTTTTTATCATTTGTGTTATATTTATTAAATAAAGAATATGAACCTGAAACTAAAAGAGTTTCTAATAATGATATTGTTGATTTAGAAGAAAAAGAAGAAGAAGATGAAGAAGAAAATGATGAAGAAGAAGATGAAAAAGATAATGAATTTGAAAATAAAAATAGTGATGATTTTGAAGAAGAGGAAGATAAAGAAACTGAAGAAACTGAAAGAAAAAATGTTAGTTATGAAACTGATAAAATTAATATTAATAAAGAACAGAATGTTGAAATGATTGATGTTAAAAATAAAAAGAAAAAAAAACCTAAATTAAATAAAAATTTCGAAAAAGAAGAAATAGATATATTTAATTAAAAAAAAAATAAAAATATTATATATTCTTAAATAATATAATAAATAAAATATTAATAATAAAAAAAAAATTTTCAAATAAAATAAAAAAAAATCTTACTTTAATTAAAATTCCCTTTTAATATTTTAAATTTGATCATCTCTCTCATTTTCATCAAGTAAGCTTTCTTTCTTTTCATCACTTTCTTTTTCATCTTGACCAACTTTTTTCGAAGTAAAATAAGAATAACCTTTATAAGCTAAATTAGAAAAAAAACTATAAGTATACCCAATTCCATTATATAATCCATTATATAACATATTTAAATAAGAATTATTATTTTCATTATAATTATTTTCATCTTCATCATCAGTTTCATTTTCAATTGAATCAAATTTACTTTGTTTATAAGTATCTTTAATAAATTGATTTTCACTTATTGATCTAGAAACAAAAGTTTTTTCTCCATTTTTAATATCATTTCTCTTATATAAAATACCATTTTCTTTAATTAAATCAGAATTATCAATTTTAAATCTTTCTTCTTCTTTTGGTGGTTCTTCATTAAAAGGAATTTTCATTGCTTTAGCTTTTAACTAAAATATAATTAAATATAAATTTTTTTTTGTAATTAAAAATATTATTAATATACTCTTTTTCTATAATAAGTCATTATTTTTGAAACAAAAACAACTTCTCTTTTTATACCATTTGGTATTGAATAATAATTTAGAAATAAACGTAAATTTCTATTTCCTCCTTCTTTCATATGATTTAATTCTATTGATGTCCATTGATCTAAATTTATTGATTTTATTGGTTGGTTAAATGATCTATGTACGCCTGCACATTGCATACATAGGAATATACCTTCTGAAATTGAACCGAAATTAGCTGGGATTCTTACTATAATTTTTTATTTATTTTTTATTATTTTGTTATATTATTTGTTTATTTTTACAACAATCAAAACAATTTTGATTAAATTCATCTTCTGATAATTCTCTTAGTTCTTCTTTTATTGATTTCATTTTTTTTGAAATATATTAAAATAAATCAAATTTAATTTTTATAAATAAAAAATTTAGAAAAGTATAATAATTACAATTAACATTATATAAAAACTAATTAAAAAAACAAAAATTAACATTTAAAAAAAATAATAAAAAACCTAAAAAACCAAAAAAAAAAAAATGTATATCTCCAAAAAAAAATAAAAAAAAAAATCTCATTTATTCTTTCTAAAAATATTTAAAAAAATTCCTATATAACAACTAAGCAGTATTCTCAGCGACTTTTTTAACTTTTTTACTCAAAGCTTTAATAACATCTTTAACTTGAAAAACACATCTATGACTTTCACACTTATAATTTTTTCCACAATGATGGAACCAATCACATTTAACTCCATCAGGAGCCCAAGCTTCTTGATTATCTTTTGTTCCTTTAACTTGACATCTATAATCTTTACAAACCATTCCAGAACAACAATATGATGTTGCATCACAGTCACCTCCATATGCTACACAACGAGATTTTTCTACTTTTGATGTTGAGATTATTGATATGAGAAATAGTAATATTGTGATTATGTATTTTGACATTTTTTTTATGTTTTTGGTTTTATTTAATTTAATGTTAGCTGTTTTTATAATTAATTATTTTATTTTATTTTTGAAGTTTTTTTTATTTTTTTTTATTTATATATTTTTTTATTTATTTTTTTTTTAGAAATGTAAAAAGGGATTTTAATATTATAATAATAAATAAAAAAAAAAAGACTGTTAAATATTATATTAAATATTTTATAATTTAAATTAAAAATTACAATTTATAAAATTCATAAAATTAGAAAATCCATTTCTTTCTCTTAATCCTTCTTTTTTTCTTTCTTCCCTTCTTTTTTCATTTTCTTAAAATTTTTCCTTTTATTTTTCCTTTCAATTTTTTTCTCTTCTTTCAAACTAATCCCATCACTGGAAGTTAATCCACAGCAATTTTTATGTAAACTTTTATATTTCTCAACTTCTTCTTTTTGATAAGCTTCAACCATTTCACTTAAAGTATCAAAACCAAGTCCCCAATAAGAAGGTTTATCATTTGAATGTCCTTGTCTATTAATTTTTCCTCTATATTTATGAATTGATTTTGATTTTATTTTCTTTAATAATTCATTCCATTTTCCAGGATAAATTTTTTCAACAATTATTTTATAATCACCAATTTTTGTTCTTAATGAATTTCCCCTATTCCATATTTCATTGTTATTTTCATCATTTGCTAAAAGTAAATATTCAATTTTTTCATATCTTAAAGGAATTTCTTTTGTTTCGTCTAATAAACCATTTTTTAATTCAATGTAACCTTTCGATGCTTCATCTTGAATTTTAAAATTTAAATAACCTTTTGTTATACCATTTCTCATTAAGTTTAAAAATTCTTCTTTTGTTTGTGATGATAAAAGTAATGATACTAATTCATTTGATATTATTTCTAATTGCTTTTTTATTTGTTTTTTATTTTCTTTATCATATTGAGCTGCATATAATCCTTTTATATAATCTTTTATATCTTTATTTGATTTTTCGAAATTTGATAAATCTTTTATTTTCATTTTTTTTTTGTCGTCATTTACTCTGTCAATTTTTTCTTTATATAAAAATGATTGTATGATATTAAAAACTAAAAATAAATCCAAATCGTAATTTATACCAAAATTCTTTTTAATACATTCATTATTATATTCTGGTAATTCATTAAAAGATTTAATTGGATCTGATGAGAGTGATGCTTGATAATAAGAATATATTTGTGAAATAATAAAAGTCCAATACAATTTTTTTTTATATTCATTTAACTTATCTTTATTTATTTCATATTCATCATGATAAACAGGATTTGCATTAATATTAAATAAATCAGGTAATTTTGTTCCATATTTAACATAATCAATTCCTAATAAACTTTCAATACTTTCATTAACAAATTTAACAGGATCTTCACTTTTTCTAATTAAACCTCTTATATTTTGATAAATTTCAAATTGGAAAATCGATCTTAACATAGCTTGAATATTTTCATTATTAACATTATTTTTTTTTGCAATTTCATAAATAGGAGAAAGCATATTAGCATAACTATAATTATTTAAATACATACTTAAACCATCATCACTTTTATAATTTTCAACAAATTTAATAACATTTAAATAATGATTCCCACATTGATTTTGTGTAGTTTTAATTAAATTTATTAATGTCTTTACATAAATTTCACTTTTATTTTTTGTTAATTCACATATCATTTTCCAATTACCAATAATAATACTTGCTTCAAAAGTATTAGGAATTTCACTTAAAATTCTTCTCATTCCAATTGATGAAATATATTCTAATAATTTTGGTGCATAATTATTTAAAAATTTTTGTATTTTTTCATCATCAAAAATTGGAATTGCATTATTAATTTCTTCTTTAATTCCAGGAGCTTCAATTTTATTATTATTAATTTCTTCAACAGTGATAATATCACTTAAACTAATATAACATCCAGGATAAATTTTTTGTATAACATAATTAAAAGGATCTGGATAATTTCCAATATTACCATAAACACCAATTCCAACAATATTTAATAATTTAATAATATCATTTATTTCTATTTGTTGGAAAATTTCATCTTTACTTAATTCACATACTGTTTTAATTCCTTCTAATGTTGTAGAAATTGAATAAAAACTTACTAAATGATTTGAATCATCAATATCATTTAATTCATTTATATGTTCTGCCATTGTTTTTACTTCATTTCTTGCTATTGTATCAAAATCAATTCCTTCTGAAAATGCTCTTTTTACTAATGCTTTACCACTTTTTGTATTATCAACATTTCTTAAATAATCTGCTTTTTGTTGACTATTTAATTGATTTATTTTATCATCATTTATTATTTGATTAAATTGATTTATAATTGAACCTTCTCTTTTTTTTATTAATTTTTTTAAGAATATCACTCTTGATGATAATTTATTATCTTTTAATACTAATGATTCAGAATTTAATAATAATTTTTCAAATTCTTTAAAACTATTTACAATTTTAATCATTTCATTTTTTGCTTGTTCAGTATTTACAATTTTAAGTATTTTCAATTTATTAAGAATAGTATTTAACTTATCTTTTAATATAACTTCGAAATTACCTTCATTAATATCATCCCCAATTTCAACATCACATTTAATTTCATTATCCCCAATTTTAACAATTAAATCTTCTAAATTATCAACCCAAAAGATATTTTTCCCAATATTTAAATTAATACTATTGGATTTATCATTCCAAGGATTTTGTCTTAAATTATTTCCAATTAAATTAATTTTAATTCCAATACCATCATTAATAAACAATGAAGCAATAGTACTAATAATAATATCAGGATCACTATTATAATTAATATCAACTAAATTAGCTTGTGATAAAGTATTTAATTGTAAAACAGAACTTAAAGCAGTTGTATCAGGTTGTGAATTAGAAGTAAAAAATCTAATAGCTTGTGAATTAATAATATATTTATCCATTAAACTTTCTTTATAATTACAAGCATTTAATAAAGTTTCTTTTTGATCCCAAACTTCTCCATCACTAATAGTTAAAATTCGATAAGATTTATTTTCATCATTTATAATTAATTTTAATTTTTCAAAAACATCACTCATTTGAGTTCCACCACAAGCTGATAAAGTTGAGATTTCTAATTCTGATAAGGGGATTTTTGTATATTGGGTATTTGATTCAAATGTTATTAAATGGATTATTTCTTCTTCTTTTATATTAAGTGAACGTAAAATTTTTGGTAAGTAATTTTTTACTATTCGTCCTACATTTTGACCCATTGAACCAGAAATGTCTAATATTATTATGAAGATACTGTCTTTTTGATTTTGGGAGTTTTGATTTTTTTTAATTTGGAGTTCTCCTATGTAATTGTTGTTAAATTTGTGAAGTTGTATTTTAAATTCACCCATTTTTTATTTAATTTAATTTTTTTTCTTCGGTTTTATATTTAAGTTTTTAATTTATGTTGGAGGTTTTAAAATTGATTTTTTTGATTTGAATGTTAGATTTTTTTATTTTTTTTTTTAGTTTTTTACTTTTTTATGTATGAATTTTGGAGTTTTGGATTTTGAATTTGAAATATTGGAATTTTGGATTTTTATTTTGATAATAGAATTATTTAGTCAATTTTTTGAATCCAAAAATAATTATTTTTAAATTAATTATTTTTATTTTATTTCTTTAAAATATTAACATTCAAATAAAGTATTTTTTTGATAATAAATAATAAATATAATTTATTATAGTATATAAATTACAAAAAAATAAAGTGACATGATTCCATAATTTAAAAAATAATTTTTTTTATTTTATAATTAATGTTAATATTACATGAAATAAATAAAAAAATAACCAAAAACAAAGAACAAATTCCAACAATTCCAAATGAAAAAAGTGAATTAAATACAAAAAGATCATTTCCATCAAATCGAAATATAACTAAAAAAAATTATTTATCATTTATATACAAATCAACTACTGAAAAGAGATCAAAAACAATTCAATTAAAAGAAATGAATCATTCAAATAACTTATTATTAAGTAGAGAAACTTCATTAGCAAGTAAACATTTTTTTTAAATTCAAAATCAGGTATAGGAAAAAAAAATGAAAATGCAAGAAAATTAATAAGTTTTATGAAATTTAAATGTTTTATTTGTGATAATGTTTTTATAACTTTATATTCAACTCATTTATGTATACATAAATTTTGTAAAATTTGTGGAAGAAATTATTATGAAGAATTAATAGAATTAGGAATTTTTTCTTGTAAATGTCCAAAATATTCATGTGATAAATATTTAGATATGAGAATAATACGTTCTTTAATTTCTCCTTCTTATTATAAAAAAATAAAAAATAAAAAAAGTATTTTTTCTCAATTAAAATCTTCATCAGAAAAAAAATTAAATCAAATAAATAAAATAGAAGATATATATGATAAATGTTTATTTAATAGAAATATATTTGAATTTACTGAAAAACCAAATGATATTATAAAAGGTTATTTAAAATTAAAAAGTTTAGTTTGTACTAAATGCGGTAAACCTTCTTTATTTGGGAGAAATTCTAATTTATATGTTAAATGTTTAAATTGTTCTTTTCAATTATGTAAATATTGCTTTAAAGAATATAATGATGAACATTTAAATCAAAGATCTCAAAGTTATTGTAAAATATTTTTTAGAAATAGATTTTTAATAAAAGGAAAAAAATCTGAAATTTTTTTTCATTTTATTTGCTTTTTTGTTGGATATCTTGTTTTTTTAACTGGAATGAATAAAAAAATTTGTAGTTTTTTTATTAGTGAAAGAAAACATCCTTTTATTTTTAGTTTTGTTTTTATTTTATTTTATTTTTTTATTATTTTTTTTTCATTTTTTATTTTTCCTTATTATCCTTTAATTGTAAATATTTTTGGATAATTATATTAAATTTCATTAATTTATAAATTCAAATTATCAAAACTTATTATTTTAGATTTATTAATAAATGAAATATATTTTTATATTTTTAAAATTTTATTTTTTCTTATTCTTTTTAAATTATTTTAATAAAATAGTTAATTTTCTTTCATAAAATATAAAATTTATGATTATGAAAAGGTTCTTTTAAATTTTTTTCAATACAATTATTACATAATAAATAAAAAGAATTATCATCATTTTCACATTCAGAGCATTGATATAAATGACCAATAATATGATTACCACATTTATTACATTTATGTCCTCTATAAATTAATTGTTCTTCATTTATTTTTTCTTTCATTTCATTCATAATTGTTTCTTTCATATTAATTAATAAATAATCAATTACATCTTCAAAATCTTTTTTTGGAATATTTTTATTACTTAATGTAGTAATTCTCTCAGAATCATTTTTAATTTCCTCATCATATCGAACAAAAAGTTGTTTTTTTTTAAAACTCCTGTTTTCAATTTTATTAAATAAAATATTTGCTGACATATCATCATCAATAATAATTTCTTTACCATTATGATTATATGTTATTAAATTTATTTGACTTTGATTTTTAATTTTTAAATTACTACAAATTTCCTTTTTCAAATAATCAATAGAAAGATGATTTTTATCAATTGTAATTTCAAATTTATCACCATTTTTTGTTGTAACATTTAGTGAAATTGAAGACATTTATTCTATAAAAATTAAAAAAAGTTAAATTATTAAAAAGAAAAAATAAAAAAATTCATTTAATTTTATTTTTTAAATAAAAAATTAATTTTTATGGGAACAAATTGTAATGTATCATGTAAACAAAAAGCATCAGAATTAGAAATAAAAAAATCAGATCCTCAAAAATTAAAATCAATCATCAAAATACAATCTCATTTCAAAGGATATAAATCAAGAAAAAAATTTAAACAAGAAATAATATCATTATATCAATATAAAAAAAAAAGATTATTTAACATAGTGTCTCAATTTACAATAAAACAAAGTTGGGAATTATATTTTGCATTTAAACAAGAATATGATTTTTCAATTAATGGTTTGAGAAAATTACGTTCTAACATAAATGAATTTTATAATTCTTTTTTTAAAATATCAAATGCACATATGTTATTTTCAACTAAAAAACCAATATCAAAAATATATAATTTAGATGATGTCATAAGTGAATCAAATAATAGTGATAATGAAATAAATACAAATAAAAATAATAATAATATATATAATAATAATAATAATAATAGTTCAATTGAAGATAATTTCATAAATGAAAATGATATTAATTTTAAACAATTTGATAAAGTAAATATAAAAAAAATAAAATCCTCCTCAGATTTCCAAATTTTTTTCAGAGTTTATTTTTTAACATCACTAAGTCAAAATTATAATATAGGAAATTTAGAAAAAGAAGTAGGAAAATTTTATTTCGATTTCGAACAAATTCATAATAAATCATTATCAGAAAGATTAAAAGACAAACATATTTTCATAGTAACAAATAAAGAAACAAAAGAAATTTTAATAGGAGAAAACGGTCCATATTTTGAAGAAATAATAGAACAATTAGAAGAAGAAGAAAAAAATTATTGTTCAGTAAAAACATTTCAAGATAATAGAAAAGTATATTATCAAGGTTCCTATAAAGAAAATTTAAATCAAAAATGTGGTTTAGGAAAAGAATATTACATAGAGCATTTAGGAATAAAAGGAGAAAAATTATTAAAATTTAAATATTGTGGTTATTTCAAATCAAATAATTATCATGGAATTGGAATGTTAATAAAAGAAAATGGAGAATGTTACTATGGCGAATTTAGAAATGGAATAAAATTTGGTTATGGATATTTATATACAAATTCATATAAATATAAAGGTTTTTTTCATAATAATTTATTTGAAGGTTATGGTGAATATACTACAAAAAAATATTTTTATTGTGGAAATTTTCATGAAGGTTTATTTAATGGTTTTGGATTTATTAGATCAGAAAATCAAAATTTATTTATTGGAAATTTTATGAATGGAAAAGTTAATGGTGATGGATGTTATAAATGGAATGATGGTCAAAATTATTATGGTTCTTGGAATAATGAAAAAATGGATGGATTTGGAGAATTTTGTTTTAAAAATGGTGATGTTTATATTGGAGGATATAAAAATGATTTAAGAGATGGGAAAGGGATGTATATTTTTAAAAATGGATGTGTTTTAAAAGGAAATTGGGATAATGGAAAAAAAGAAGGGAAGTTTATTTTTAATACTGATAATTATTTTGGTGCTGAAAATAAAATGAAACAAAAGATTTTGATTTATGAAAATGATAAACAAATTCATCGAAATGAGGATTGAATTTTTCATTTTTTTTTTTTTTGGTTTATTTTTTTTTTTTGTTTATATATTTTTTATGGTTTATTTTTTTATGTTTTTTTTTTCAAAAAAAAAATTTATTTTTTTTTTGGAATTTGTATAATAATAACATAAAAAATATATTAAATAATAATAAATAACTATCTATAAATCATTATAATAATAAACTCACAAAAAAAAAAATTTTATTTTAAATTTTTCATATTATTAAAAGCACTATGAGCAGCACGTCTCCCATAAACAACACATTCAAGTAAAGAATTACCACCTAATCTATTAGCACCATGAATTCCTCCAGTAACTTCCCCAGCTGCAAATAATCCTTTAATTATTTTATCTTCATTATTTAAAACTTCAGCTTTTGAATTTATTTTAATTCCTCCCATTGTATAATGAATTGATGGTGTTATTATTGCTACATAAATTGTTGAATTTATATCAAATTTTGTATAAAAATTTTTTTTTTCGAAATTATCTTCACCTTTATCAACATATTCATTATATTTAAATATTGTATTATTTAATATTGTAAAGTTAATATTATTTTTTAATGAAAATGATTCAAAATTTGAATATTTTTTTAATAAACCTTTATTATAATAAAAATTAATATTCAAACCATAATCTTTAAATCCTTTTTCATTAATAATTAAATAACTTTCATATTGATCAATATCACTATTATTAACTTTATCACAATTTTCAATAATTTTCTTAGTAACATAATCCCTAGTACCTAATTCATTACAAAACCTTTCTCCTTTATAATTAACTAAAATCCCTCCAACACCTCTCAATAATTCAGGAGCTAAAAATTTATTTTTTTCAAATCTATTATTTAAATCAACAAATCCAGTAGGATGAATTTGAATATAATTCATATCAATTAATTTAGCATTAATTTTCCTTGCAATTTTCATACCTAAACCATTACTAAAATTCCCATTTGTACTAGGAAATTTCATATAATTTCTATTAAATTCCTTTAATAAAGAATCTTCCTCAAAATCATGAGCATAACCTCCACAAGTTAAAATAATATTTTTACATTTAATTTCATATACTTTATTTAATTTTATATATTTTAAACCATAAATTCTATTTTTTTTCTCATTATATAAAATTTCAGTTACAGTTGAATTCAATCTAAAATATAATTTCCCATTAAAAATTAATAAATTATATAAACTTGATATTAAAGTATATCCAATTGGAGAATTTGGAGGACGATGTGTACGAGGAATTGTATGTCCTCCTAAAATATTAATTTCTGTTAAGTGAATACCAATATTATAAAAATAATTATAAATTTCTTGTGAGTCATTTATTAATTCTGATACTAAAATTGGATTTGATTTTTGTTTTGATGATATTATTGTATCATTAAAAAATTGATAAAAAGAATCTGAGATATTATTTTTTTTCTGAGGAGGAGTATTTAATAAATTTATTCCACTTGTTGCTTTATAGGAATTTCCACCATATTTTAATTCTCTTTCTAGTAAAAGAATTTTTAATTTGTTATTAGAAATTTTTAGGGATTCATATGCTGAGATTAATCCTGCTAAACCTGAACCGACTATTACTATGTCGAATTCTTCTATTTTTTTTTTTGATTTTGTGTATATTATGTATATTGTTACTATTATTGATATTGCTATTATGTATTTTGATTTACTCATTATTTTTTTTTTATTATTTTTTATTTTTGAATTAATTTTTTTTGGAAAGAAATATATTATAGTATATATAATTGAGGTATTTTTTAGTAAATATAATAATTAGTTTTTTAATTTTCAATTGAGAATATAATATTTTGTTTTTTTTATTATATTTGTTTTTATTGTGGAAGGTATTATTTTAAAAGGATAATATTAATCTATTCTTTTTTTAAATTAAAAACTTTTTTTAATTTAATTATATATACTTATTATAATTTTATAATCATTTTTTGTTAAACAAAAAATATTTTTTATAATATATGTTTATTAGATAAAATATTTTTTTCATATATTAATTATTGATAATTGATTTATTATTCCACTATTATTATATTTACTAAAAAATACC